>CM057133.1:5292179-5520931 GCA_029964075.1 Patiria pectinifera
TTGTAACTCAATATTTTTACACTCAACCTTACCTCTGTGAGTAATCCCTAATTGCCATTATGCATGTTTGCACATTTTTAATGTTAAGTAGCATCTGGACTTTGGGCGGATACTTGCCATGTGTCACGTACAAGTTTTATGCTCTGATGACGCGGCGCGTGCAACAGTCATGTTATGTACATTGTAATATCCACTTAATTGGGTAGATCTACCCGCTCAAATGGAAACTGGCAAAGTTTAAATTCCAGCTTCAGACGATTTTTTTAGTTCAACCTACATCAGCCATGTTTGCCCGAGCAGTCCAACTGAGTTCACATGTCCATCACATATATGCAATCCATCGCAAGTCCATCACTAAGCATGTCCATCATAAAGTCTCCATCATGTCCATCAGCAAGTTCATCGTAAGTCCATCACAAGTCCATCACATGTCAATTACAAGTCCATCACATGTCCATCACATGTCCATCACAAGTCCATTACAAGTCCATCACAAGTCCATCACAAGTCCATCAAGTCCATCACAAGTCCATCGTAAGCCAATCACAAGTCATTCACAAGTCAATCACAAGTCCATCACAAGTCCATCGTAAGTCCATCACAAGTCCATCGCAAGTCCATCAAGCAAGTCCATCTACACCCATCATTACCCATCACAACTCCATCACAACTCCCAATTCAAATCACTTGTGCCATCCAAATTAACAGTGACAAAGGCATAGTGCTTTATCAAGTATCACCTTTTAACTTGTGACCAAACTCATGAATGGACTTATTGATGACTTGTGACTGGATTTGCAATTGCACTTCTGAAAAGCTCGACTAAAACGCAAGTTTGCTTAAAATAAGTAATAAGATTTTTTTACCTTGAAGTTTATTCCGCTTCTTTAATCAGGCAGTTGCTGAAGCAAAGGACCCACTGTGCATGTGGTTATTCAGAAGCAGGCCGGTCCTTGGCCGCCATATTCTTGCCGGGTCATGACTCCAAGATTGATAAGGTAAAACATTCCAGATATCATGCAAGTCAGTGATTTAAACCTTTGCAAACGTGAGAAACATAATTACCAGAACCAAATGATGCCAGACTAAGTGTTTATCAGTTGTATTTGATGCTGAAGGAGATCTTGCAAGAAAATCGCAATGTACCTTGTGCGTAATCACAACCTCCTGCTTACCAGTGAAATAACTATTGAATATCAAAAAAGGAAAATGAATAAAACTGTTGCAACTGCTCTGACTCGATTGACCTGGAATATGCATATCAAACAAATTAAGAGGGACTGGCGTTATATCTTAAGGCCAAAAAAAAAGTCTCCGGTTTCTGGTATGGAGCTTGCCTTAAAAAGGTGTTGCCACGCGCTTTGGGTTTTTTTACCTGTTTTTTTTTTTGCTTCTAAAATGTCGGCTGATGACTGCAAATGGTGTGCCCATCAAACTTCTAGTGCAATATATGGGAGTCCAGTGAGGCCACATAAAGCTTATTCGATCATAACCCCATCTAAAAACACGTTAAAACTGTGCAGCAGCAGGATTCCAGTCAAATCATGAGTCATGTTTTGAAGACATCATCTTTTATTGAAAACGCTTACTTTGGTTGACGCTACATACATGATGCACGCTGCATACCAGAAACCGGAGACTTTTTTTTTGTTTCAATAACAAGAGCTTCTTCAGAGTTAAACAACGGCTTAAAAATTTAATTGAATTGTCTATATTTTTTCATGTAATTGTAATGTGCATGTTTTATATTTGTGTTCTTGTTTTTGTGGACGCTTCTGAAGGCCCAGTGGTATGGTTGTCGTCTGTGTTGGTTCTGTTTGGAAAAGCTGGGAGATCCTTAAAGAAGGTACGCCTAGCTTGCAAAGGGAATGGCAGGAATGCTGATGCTGCCTTTTGATTATATCCATGTCAGTAGTCAAGTCTGTCGTTCACATTTTTTTGTTAAAGTCAGCATTACACCTCCATTTCTTAATACCTTTAAATTTGAATAACTGCTGAATAGGAATAGGATTATATTTCAATTATACGGTATAAAGACAGTATTTTGTTGATACTAAGTAATACTGAATGATCGTTGTCAAAAATACTCAAACGAACCTTGGTATGGGAATTACATTACTGTGACATTTCCTCTGGGAATGTGACCAGATGCGTGGGTAAAGCCCAAGTACATCTGGTGACAGGTGATTTGAAACAAACTTGTTCAGGATGTGAAACTTTATTGATAATTGATTTAGGTTGCTTGCGGTCACGTTATCTAGATAAGGCGAAAACTGTGCTTACTAGTCATCCACCAGGGCGCTATGGGGGCTTATAGCCTGCAATCAGCTCATTGAGAACGTGGTTCTGATGCTGGAATTCAGGCACAATTCAAAAACATGATTCAGCAACTTTCGATTTGAAATGCTGTTTTTCTCGCTGAAGTTTTATTTAATTAGGCTAAATTTGTTGTTCTATTTCTGGTTACGTAATCTTGTCAGTTTTCTCATATTGTTACGTCTATTTGCACATATATGTATATGTTTTCTTACTGGTTTTAATGTGAAGTTTTTTTTTAACGTGTATACGACTATAATGCGTGTGCAGAACGAGGAGACAAGTTTCATGTTTTTCCATAGATGAGAATAAATAAAATGGAATTGAAATTGAATTTTGTGAAGCTGAGCTGGAAACTTTATCAGGTTAGTTGTTCAGCACCCTTTGTTTAGTTTTTGAGCATGTTTGTTGCTTCAAACGAACAAAATGCACAAACTGCAAATGATGGACTACTATACTTTTAAGTGAAAGTGGTGTCAATTGACTACTTGGGCCACTTCACACTCTGTCATGTCACTCTCAACTTCAATGCCTATCCAGCTGCTTAAACCCAGATTCAGCATGTCCAGGTGAGAGTGGCCCAAGTAAAATTTTCTAAGTCTTATTTGCTTTCTGAATGTTGCACTTTTTCTGCACACTCTGTGTACCGCTGATTCCAAAATCCAATACCGCACAAGCCCATCGCCGAATCATCAAAACTGAATAACTGCTGAATTGCATTCTCCTCTGCAAATCTAGGTTTCTGAGGGTTTGAAGCCACGTCATGACAGAGACGCCGACATCAAGCATTTGACGTTAGTCAGCCTCCTGCAGTCTTCGGCCATCGGAGCGGCGCGGCTCGGCGCCAAGTCTGTCCAGTTCACCTTGCCCATTGACTTCAAGGCCAACGCCAACGAAGTTCTTCAGCTACCAACAATAGAGTATGGCATAGTAGGGGTTGCTATACCTCATACATATTCATGAGCTAGAGCTGATATATAACTGGTCAATAGGACCTTAGATGTAATGGCGTTGCTCTTGGTTTACGCGTATGCTTTTCTTATCAGAGCTAGGTGGTGGCTCCCATAAGAAAGTGCACATACAAAATGAGATGTCATGTCTCGGGCTATTTACCATTACGCCATTACGTACAATCTAGCTGAGGTTATTTTCTCACGTACCAGCATAACGAAGGGAAATCTGTGCGAGTATAGTTGTATGTGCTTGGGTATTAACACTGTCGTACATGTAGCTTACGTGAAGATATGGTGGCCTCTTATAATAGTGAATAAAATGCATATATAACTGTGTAATAACATGGTTTATTTCAGGTGGCAGTCAAAAATTCGTCCCTAGAGTATATTAGTAAAATCAGCGTACTGCAAATAGTAGAGAGAGTAACGCAGACCAATGTATCCCCTGAAGTGCTGGGTTTTATCACAAAATGTTTGAAATTGCTGTTTTACTTCAAAATATGCACAACGCACATAGTGTCTTCAAGAGCGTAGCATCAGGCAATCAGCAATGCATTGGAATGCCCCTCCCACTGGTCTCTCCCAACTTCCTTTTTTTGAACCATTGAGGGGTACTTCCAGCCACAGGAGTCAATTGACTGACTCATGCTTGATGTGTGTGATATTTAATAATTGTTGTCTGTTGTGGTGTGGATATGACGTTTGGTCAGCCGAGGTGCGCATAGCACCAGAGGCCAAAACGCTCATATCCTACATCACAGCAGTCAACAATTGTAAGGTCAAGGATACAACATCCGGTCAATACCCTGCTGATGAAGACCGGACTTCGGTCTAAAATTATATATACTGTAAATATCCTAGTGTTGTGATCAAAAGTTTACTTAAATAATAACAATTGTTTGTTATACCTCGGTCTTGGATTCTTTGTATTTTGATGTAAAAATCACGCACACAAACAGCAGTATACACAACAATCATGACAATCGAACGCTCAACTCACATGCATCATATGTTATGCGGCTCTAAACAGCTGATGGTCTGCTAGTTCGCTGCTCCCACTCATGTGTGAAAACATGGTGAAAATACCATGGGTACCAACGATACAAGCATTTCACACCACAGGCATACCGTGATTTACAAAGTCATAGCACACTCCTGTGGGATATCACGACATGATCAATTTAGGCCAATGAAAATACAGTATTTAAGACAGAGGTATGACAAAATGGGTTTGGATTGATTGGGTATATATCTCACAACTCAGAATGTGCCGTTAGCCACTGATGAACATTCCCTTTGCAAAAAGTAAATTCCTGTTTTAAAATGAATTCATTAGTTCTGGGTGTGGGTGGATAACAAATTGTGCACTACGTTGCTTAATAAGTCTGGTGCCCTAATGTATATTATGAATATGAAGCATATTATCCTCCACTGCATGGGCGTCGCGAGGGGGGCAAAGGGGAGTGAGCTTGCCAAAACAAAAAAACAAAAAAAGGAGGTGTGAAGTCATATTTGCTATTACATGTAATTTCATACAAATTTTAAGAAAATGTAGGTCTGCAGGGTGTCACTGGGGCTAGGTGGGCAAATGTCCTCTGCCCACCCTAAAAAAAAATATCAATTTAAAATAAGCTTGAGAAAGTACAAAGATTTTGGGGACAATGTGCTTTGCCCCTCCCCCAACAAAAGCTTGGCAACGCTCATGTGCCAACCATATTACATTCCTAACTGTGCGGTGTGTCCTGTAAGCGGTCGTGGCTAATTTAAACTGTGTATAAAATCAGGCAGTTCAACCAGAATATTTACCATGCCATATATTATCAGCGATGAATGTGTCTTATAGGATGAGGCTGGTATTTTTTTCTGCTGGGGAGGTATTGGTGTTGGGTTGGAAAACATATTTTTAATGGTGAGGAGTGAGTGATTAGTCATTCAATTATAACGATACACTAGCATCCTGTCCATTGCTTTTAAATCCACCTAATTCTGCAGGAAACATTTCAGAGAATAATCTTTAATTGACTATATTGGCCAGTTATTGAAAATACCATTGGCCAGTTATTGAAGATACCATAACAAAACTGCTATCATTTTGACATAGTGTATTTGCAGTATTTACTGTTTTAGTTGATCTGTAGCCAGCTACATTGATACTATTCTCAAGAACTGATAGTTATTGAGGATGTAAAAGTTTTTTCCCAAAGAAATACTTCTGCGTGTAGAACGCGCTTCCTTTTTTCTTTTTCCTTTTAAACTAAATGCAAAATTTGTATTTGTCCTCTCATGATGTGCATTACACAAAAGTAGGCACAGTTACTCAGTTAAAAGTATGTACTATTCTCCCTTGCAAACTTAAAAGTACAGTATTAACATGAAGGAAAAAGTTTTGGATGGTTTACATTTTGATATTAGCTTGGCATGGAATGTTATGGTCTGATGATTGTAATGCAAAATCATGCTGTATCAAGCTTCAAAATATCCGTTGGAATTCCCCGCCTGCAGGAATGACAACATTGGTGTCCTTAAGCATGGCAGATTTTTACTGTGACTTGTGTATGTGCAGGGGCAATACATATACAAGGGCCTAGATTGCTATTTGTCGATGATTGACAACAACTAAAAGACCCTAATTTGGGGTTTCCGATACGTTGATTGCATACACGATTCATACATGCTTGCTTTCCAAGAGCTTGTGAAAAAAAAATGTGTGCGAGCATGCCCAGGTGGGACTCGAACCCACAACGCTCTGCTGTAATATACTCACAATTTGTGTGTAAAAAAGCTGAGCATGCAGTACTTAATATATTACATTAGTGATGGGCAAAAGTATATTGCAATCGGGTATGTGATGTGATCAAACTAAATAATTTGTTTGTTGACCCTGGTCAATTTTTTTGTACAGTTTTGAAAAGAGCACAATCTTCAGCATTACTGATGTGAAATCGTATGCTGGTTGGCATCTTTAGTTCAAAATTATGGAAGTCGGAACATCAAGAGATGTGATGAAGTGATGTAATGAAGTGGCCCTATTTTGACTTCCTTGAATCTCAAAATAAAAGTTCCTTTAATACAAACGACTCATATGTAGCTTTGATCGCATCACTTATCTCCTTGGCCTAAAAGCGTCAGAGAATTAGCCAACCGCTGTAGTAAATGTTTGTCTCCGTGAATTTGAAGAGGAAGTCACAATAATTCAATGTTATATTGATACTCTTTATGAGCATGTGAAATTTTTGTCAGTGATTATCTTTTCTACTCTTTTTGCTGATACTTCTATATTTTTGTGGTATTTTTCTGGAAATTTTTAGTAATTGATATTCAACAGTGCTGTATTTTGTAAGCAGTATTCAGAGTTATCATTATGTATGCAGATATTCTGTGTCATTCAAATGCAACATGATTTTCAATTATTGTGCACAGACCAGTCCTGTGAATCATGCCAATCAATCCCAGAGGATATTTTCTGGTTACTTTTCAATTGAATTATGTAAATTGTAATGCAGTTAACTGTAAATCACAGCTGTTCTGATTAAATGACCAGTCACATGACCAGCTGCATGAGTCTCATGACTAGTCACATGAGGAACCGTCAGAGACCTCTAGGGGGCTTATCATTTTGTAATAATGGTCTCCCTAGAGGTACTTCTGCAAACCTCTAGGGGCTGATCATTTTGCAAGGCTAACTCCTTTATATTTGTTAATTTTATTAAAAAGTCAAATTTTGCCTAAATTTGATAAAAATGCAAGGCTAACCTTACATTGGTTAATTTCCAAAACATAAAATTTTATCTAATTTTTGATGAAAATGCAAGGCTAACCCTTACATTTGTTATTTTTCAGTAAACGTCGAATTTTGTCACAATAATTTTGATAAAAATGCAAGGCTAACTCCTTACATTTGTTAATTTCATAAAAAGTCAAATTTTGCCCTTATTTTGATTAAAATGCAAGGCTAACCCTTACATTTTGTACTTCTAGAAAAGGTCAAATTTTGCCCACTTGATGAAAATGCAAGGCTAACTCCTTACATTTGCTAATTTTTAGAAAAAGTCGTAATTTTGCCTAATTTTTGATGAAAATGCAAGGCTAACCCCTTACATTTATTAATTTCAATCTAAAGTCAAATTGTATCCAACTTGATAAAAATGCAAGGCTAACTCCCTTACATTTGTTAATTTCCATAAAAAGTCAAATTTGCCCAAATTTGATAAAAATGCAAGGCTAATCCTTTACATTTGTTAATTTCCCCAAAACATCAAATTTTATCCAATTTTGGTGAAATGCAAGGCTAACCCCTTTCATTTATTAATTTCCATCGCAAGTCAAATTGTATCCAATTTAGATAAAATGCAAGGCTAACCCTTACATTTGTTAATTTCCATAAAAAGTCAAATTCTGCCTAATTTTGATAAAATTGCAAGGCTAACTCATTATATGGGGTTGTTAATTTCCATAAAAGTCAATTTTGCCCACTTTTGATGAAAATGCATACACCCCTTACATTTGTTAATTTCTAGAAAAAGTCAAATTTTTGCTCAATTTGGATAAAAATGCAAGGCTAACCCTCACATTTGTTAATTTCCTTAAAACATCAAATTTTATCAAATTTTGATGAAAATGCAAGGCTAACCCTTACATTTATTAATTTCCATCGAAAGTAAAATTGTATCCAATTTAGATAAAAATGCAAGGCTAACCCATTACATTTGTTAATTTCCATAAAAAGTTAAATTCTAACTAATTTTAATACAATTGCAAGGCTAACCCCTTACGTTTGTTAATTTACATAAAAAGTCAAATTTTGCCCACTTTTGATGAAAATGCAAGGCTAACCCCTTACATTTGTTAATTTCTAGAAAAAGTCAAATTTGCCTAATTTGATAAAAATGCAAGGCTAACCCCTTACATTTGTTAATTTCCCAAAAACATCAAATTATCAACTCTTGATGAAAATGCAAGGCTAACCCCTTACATTTTGTAATTTCTAGAAAAGGTCCAATTTTGCCCAATTTTGATGAAAATGCAAGGCTAACCCATTACATTTATTAATTTCCATAAAAAGTCAAATTTTTTCCAATTTTGATAAAAATGCAAGGCTAACCCCTTGCTGCCTTGCATCTGTTAATTTCCATAAAAAGTCAAAGTTTGCCCAAATTTGATAAAAATGCAAGGCTTACCCCTTACATTTTGTAATTTCTAGAAAAGGTCAAATTTTTGCCCAATTTCTATGAAAATGCAAGGCTAACCTTACATTTGTTAATTTTAGAAAAGTCGATTTTTGCCTAATTTTGATGAAAATGCAAGGCTAACCCCTTACATTTATTAATTTCCATCTAAAGTCAAATTGTATCCACTTGATAAAAATGCAAGGCTAACTCCTCACATTTGTTAATTTCTAGAAAAAGTCAAATTTTGCCCAATTTGGATAAAAATGCAAGGCTAACCCTTACATTTATTAATTTCCATCGAAAGTCAAATTGTATCCCAAGTACTTGATAAAAATGCAAGGCTAACCCCTTACATTTGTTAATTTCTAGAAAAAGTCAAATTTTGCCCAATTTAGATAAAATGCAAGGCTAACCCCTTACATTTGTGAATTTCCCAAAAACATCAAATTTTATCCAATTTTGATGAAAATGCAAGGCTAACCCTTACATTTGTTAATTTCTAGAAAAGGTCAAATTTTGCCTAATTTTTCATGAAAATGCAAGGCTAACCCCTTACATTTGTTAATTTTTAGAAAAAGTCGAATTTTGCCTAAGTTTGATGAAAATGCAAGGCTAACCCTTTACATTTATTAATTTCATCGAAAGTCAAATTGTATCCAATTTAGATAAAAATGCAAGGCTAACCCTTACATCTGTTAATTTCATAAAAAGTCAAATTTTGCCTAATGATAAAATGCAAGGCTAACCCCTTACATCTGTTAATTTCCATAAAAAGTCAAATTTTGCCTAAATTTGATAAAAATGCAAGGCTAAACCCTTACATTCGTTAATTTCAGAAAAAGTCAAATTTTGCCTAATTTGGATGAAAATGCATAACCCCTTACATTTGTTAATTTCATAAAAAGTCAAATTTTGACCAATTGATAAAAATGCAAGGCTAACCCCTTACATTTGTTAATTTCCCAAAAACATCAAATTTTATCAAATTTTGATGAAAATGCAAGGCTAACCCCTTACATTTATTAATTTCATGAAAGTCGAATTGTATCCAATTTAGATAAAAATGCAAGGCTAACCCCTTTGTTAATTTCTAGAAAAAGTCAATTTTGCCCAAATTTTGATAAATGCAAGGTTAACCCTTACATTTTGTACTTTGTAGAAAAGTCGATTTTGCCCAATTTTGATAAAAATGCAAGGCTAACCTCTTACATTTGTTAATTTCCTGAAAACATCAGTTTTATCCAATTTTGATGAAAATGGTGCTAACCCCTTACATTATTAATTTTTCCAGAAAAAAAGTCAAATCTTGCCCTATTTTGATAAAAATTGGACAAAATTTGACTTTTCAAAAAATTACAAATGTAAGGGGTTAACCTTGTATGTATATCAAAATTGGGCAAAATTTGACTTTGAGAAATTAACAGGTGTTTTTATCAATATTGGGCAATACTGGACTTTTCTAGAAATTACAAAATGTAAGGGGTTAGCCTTGTATTTTTTATCAAAATTTACAAAGCTTGACATTTCCTAGAAATTACAAATGTAAGGGGTTAGCCTTTGCATTTTTTATCAAAATTGGGCTAAATTCGACTGTTTCTACAAAATGGGTAAAATTTGACGTTTCTGGGAAATTTACAAATGGAAGGGGCTAACCCTGCAATTTTATCAAAATTGGGCAGAATTTGACATTTTCTAGAAATTAAAAAATGTAAGGGGTTAGCCTTACATTTTACTTAATTTGGGTCAAAATGACTTTTCTCAAAATGATACAAAAATACATTTTGATTGAAATAAGAACTCATTTTGGTTTACAAACATGAAGTTGACTGAAACTTACTCTTTTGGAAAACAAAATTTAAAAACATCTTGCATTTTTAAAATTTCTTGACCCTACATTTTTGTCGCATTTTGCTAGCCAGTGGTACATGGCGCACGCCCGCGCGAAATTAGAATAATATTATTTCATGGGAAGGGCTCATTACAAGAACAAAAAGAATGCAAGTAAAATTGATTGGTAAAAAGTCTCGAATTCACGAAATCTGTAATTAATGTGGTTTCACTTTGAAACAATTTAAACGGTAAAATCCATTGTAAATGTTAATCCACGCAGTAGTTGATTTGAAGTAAACAATAGCTGGTATAGAATATGAAAAGGCTGAAATGACAATGTTACAGTAAACATGACTTTCACTAAATCTACAGATGCATTTAAAGGAAAGAAAGCATTGTGATAATAAACATGTTTACAAAAATACTGCAAATTGATAAAAGCAATTGCCCACATCTTCTGCACAATTAATTCTAACAGGTAAAAGACAAAGGAATCTGTGGTTTAGTAAATGAGTTTCATATAAAAATTGAATATGAAATCTCAAGACTTGCACAGTTTATGTAGGGCAACTGCAATAAACTGAAATATGTACCAGGAGAAGGACTGTACAGGGTGGTCCAACAAAAAGTTTTACACTTATAGAGGCAGATTTCTTGGAATTGGGGAGACATGTTAAATGGTTCAAGATATTCCTGAACTACAGTATCTATGTGGTATATGGTGAAAGCAGTGCAGAAAATAAAACCTAAATTAAGAAATGACGATGGTTTTAAGAAAGATGGTCAAAAAACAGTTTGTCAACACGCAAGTCTATGAGATATGGTCAACACAATAGCACTGCTTGCACAAAGAACTGCAATAAGTGTACTTAGGTCTACATGACTGCCGTAGACGTGGACAAATTAGTTTTTTACCATTCTTCTGTAAGTGGCCCCTATTTCTTAACTTGAGCTTTATTTTCAACGCCGTTTTCACCATATACAACTAACATATTGTAGTTTAGGAATATTTTAAAACAATTTCAACATGTCTCTTCAATTTGGAGAAATCTGCCTATGAAAAAGTGTAAATTGTTACCACCCTGTACACATACCAAGGCACTAATTGTCAACAGTAATTAGAGTAATTAGCAGCACTTGTATTAAAACTGAGTAAATTTTGCAAAAATATTACTATTCAACGTCACATAGTAATGATAAGATTCAAATAATAAACAAGCTTCCATGGCAAGCAAAAATGAAAATAAACTAGAATTGGGTAATATACAAATAATGAATGTTTATAAGTGCAATGGCAAGAATAATTTTATGAAGTGACAAATGGAACAATCCATCCGTCACCGAATGAAATTATTCATTCCCATTGCACGAATGTGAAACGTTCATTATTCGTCTTATACAACACCTGAATAAATCCTCGTCATCTGATTGGTCTGAGCCACCAATAGTGTGACCGCAATGGAACTTCCATTAACCAGTCGGCGCAGGAGGTCAGGTGTGCATACACGCAAAAGTTTTGGGGTATTCGAAACGGATGACAGATAAACACGCAGGGAGCGAGGCCGGAAATATCTGTCAGCGACCCACTCGCAGCGAGCGAGGCCGGAAATATGAGTGTGCTGCCCGAGGGTGATGGCTTCAACCCGCCTGGCTTGAGGTCGACTGAAAAGTAATACCTGACCTTGTTCCGTTCTTGTCAAACTAATGGCGTGAACCGGTTCACCGTTGAATGAACTTCTGTTTTTGCGTGCGGCCGGGCCGTGGGTTGGGACGAATAATTCAATGACATGTGATCAACGACTGATCAATCAGATGACAGGGATTTATTCAGGCTAATTTTATTATATAAAGCAGAATATCAGAAATATACCTTGACAGCTTTTCAAATACAAAAATTCATATTATTTCATTGGAATAGGTTGAGGCAAACGACAGGGTTGACACATTCTAGTTTCAGGTCTGAAATTTAAAATTATCTCTGTCGACCTCTTAAACTCGTTCTGTATAGCAAGGTCATACATTCAAGCACTAAAACGATTGTACAATGCAGGATATCATACAGATTCGAATCCAGCAATCAACATCAAGATTCACGTTTGCTAAAAGATCTTTACAAAATTCCGATTGTCATTCAGTGGTACATCCTCACAGGATGTAAAATTGTCAAGAGCTAAAAATATTCCAAAATATACCATCTGATGGCCACAAAGGTCGATACAAATTTCACTATATTTCATGTCATTATTTTACTGAAATGTAATGGTTATACCATGCTTATACATGTAGTTAGCAAATACAACATGGCTTGAGGGAAAATGCCAGAACTTACTTGCCCAAAAGCTGTCGGCAAAATCAGCCAACACCAAGGCATCAGACCAGTAATTTCTGACTACTTGTCTCAAAATAAAACCATGTTGTGTATTTGTTTTATTACTCCTCACTCACATTTTACTTCTTTATCAGGTGTTTAAGAAAGTCGCCAAAGTCTTTAGTCAGACTCTGGCAGAACGCATGTAATACATGTCATCACATACATTGAACAATGTAATGTGTCTGTTATAGAGGCTTTAGTATGGTACCACTTTGAAGTTGACTAGGATCGCTACTGTTGCATAGTCAAGGAGTCGAGGAGCTAACCTGGTAATGCTGATTGCAAGGGTTATGAGTGTTCACTTTCCTAATGCATTGGTGCATTGGCGCAGCAACCAATGAAAGAAGTGGATTTGGTTCATGAATTATGCATGAGTTGTAATGATCCTGCTTATTGGTGGGATTGGTATTGGGAGTGGTCAATTCATCCTAGGGGTTCGGTCTCTCTGTGCAGCCAGGCCAGGGCAGTTGGACGGCCCTGCCTCTCCAGCTCAGCACCCACGACCTCACGGCACTTGGCGTGGTAGTCATTCAGCCAAGACACCTAAAGCACAAACAATGGAAGAGTAGACACATTTGCTCTTGAAAATCCTCGACCTTTAACCCTTACTCCCTAGGCCTTTGTTAGTACATGCATGTAGCCTCAATCCTGCAAAATCCTCCAATTGGCCTCATGGAAAATAGCATAGCCTCAATCCTGCAAATTCCTCCATTATTTCTTGAATATGGTCCGTGGAGGTGACCACTGCCTGAATCCTGCAAAATCCTGGCGGCAGTGACTGTCAATATGTTGAGGCTTGGTCAGTGACATCCTGGAGCAGCACGGAGGATTTCAAGCATAACCTAGGCCCATATTTACACATTGCTGAGCAAAAACAACACAAGGTCCGGCCCAAGACCTGACAAAGTGCATCCTACTAAATCAGTAACGCACTTTTGCCATGTGGTCTCATTCCTCCAAAGTCCTCCACTTTGGCCAAGAGGATTTTGAAGGATTCAGGGCGGTTAGGGTTAGAGGCCCCAGACTTTCAACCTGTCAACCAAAGTTTCCTGGTAAGACGTCTACAATAGCAAGCGGGAGGTCCTGGGTTTGAGTCCCACCCGAGTAGTTTGTGAATTTTCCTCACAAGCACTCAGACTACATTGAGTAAACAGTGTTAAAAAAAATAATAGGTCGGTGATAAGCACAACCCAATATTGATTAACTTACAATGTACTTCATTTCTTGCAAAGAAAGTTGCAACGTCACCCTTTTTTTAACTTGTTTAGAGTTGAACAATGATACGATTGTTGACAGCTGTGCTGTGAGACTGCTGTGCATGGTACTGCACATTGTGGTTCATATTATTTCAGAGTGGGGAGATTTTTTTTCATTTTTCTAGTCAGTGGGGTTAGGAGCGCCAAGTTTTGGGTATACACAGTGAGACATAGTATACAAATATTAAATGCTTCGAGTGGTGTAGTAAAACTAGCCTCCAGAGGTTATGTACATTCTATTTTGGGAAAATAGAATGCTCCATGGATCACCACGGAGGCTGGTTTTACTTCACCACGAGATAAAGCATTCAAAATTTGTTTTATAACACTTCACCCACAGATTCTGCTTGGTTTTAATATTTTAAATTATTTAAATCTGAACCGCAGGTTGAAATAAACTTCAATTTCAATACAAAATTGGTGGAAAATGTATTTCTCTCTTCCAAACTACCCCTTCACAAATTGTTTGAACCCAACACTGCGGCGCTCTCTTTGGAACAAAACGCTGGGGCCACGCGCAACGGCACACCAGCATGCATTTGCACACAAATACCGTGCTGTGGATATAGTACTTTGCTGCTAATGGTATAGTACTTTGGTTGCTACGGGTATACTACTTTGGCCGGCACAGAAAAATAACAAAATACAAAGTATCATGTGACTTGCTCTCGGCCAATCAATACACAGAATTTGTGGGTGAGGTATTATAATTAGACATACAGGGTGTCTAAAAAAGGACGTTTTGAGGGTTTGGTTTTTAGTGAGGCACCATGTATTACCTCTTTCTCTGTCAGCAATGAGGGTTCAATCATCTTGGTCTGTATCGGCGCAAGGGTCACTGTCTCAAATGTCAGGAATCCTATTTCTGAAGTTGTACTGAAATAAAAGTATTTACAAGTTATGTAAGGGCAGGAAAATGGAGGCTACATTTAATCATACCTCTAGCTCCGCATCCATCTTAACTACACTCCACTTTTGCCATGTTTTGTTGAGTAGGTTGTGCAGCATGTTATAACATATTAGTTCAGTGATGTGTACATAAATAATGGCATAACTTACGCAAACATTGAGTTGCGGCGCAAGTTACGGCCTACAAACTGAAAATGGACAGTTTTACTGACTAATCAGAATTGTCATAAAGCCAGTCATTTGTAATTTTTAAAAAGCTTAACAAGAAAGAAAAAAACACAAATCTATTTTAAAAATGATTGGCATTCATTTACCGCTTTGTGACCAATATGTACAAAAACTCCTAAAAGCTGTGATTGGCCTCATCCAAGATTTAAAAAAATATTTGGAAAAATTGTGCAGCTATGCCAAGTGGTGTAAAATTGCAGAAATCCTCTGCATGGCTTCAGTTATGAACTGTTTCGTGGTTATGGGTCTGCTAATATTACTCTTTCTTTTCAAGAACGTGATTTGCATCAGAGGTTTTTCATTTGAAATAAAATCAATACTCCTCATACCTTTGTTTCTATAGGCTTGACGAGGACAATATTCTCAATCCGAATACCAAATTCTCCATCTTCGTAATATCCTGGCTCTGCAATAAATAACAAAAATAAAAATTAACTTGCGGGCAGTTCCAAAGGATTATAAACTCAATGAAACACCTTTAGAAATGCCACAAATGAAACATGTACGTCATTCTAAAGCTTATTACCTGAATTTTAATGAAATAAAGATTATTTCTTACAATGTTCAAAAGCCAAGCTGTTACTTTTAGCCAAAGCAATTAGTTAAGCACACAAAAATCAATTTGTCCGAGTACACCATAGTGTTTTGAGCCGATTTCTATTAGAGCAAAGAACTTGGTTTAATACTTTCTTTTTTAAAAATCATTGTAGTAACTAACTCATACATTTTATAACAAAAAACTGAATGTTGGCTTATTTTAGACAGTGACAATTTTTTGCTTAGTAGGTATTTTGTGTTTAGCAAATTTCTGTGCAAAGCAACTTAATGAAACGGGCCCCTGGCCATTAGTTTTTCTTTCTTGCTCACCATCAGACATGAAGACCCCGGCTTCTAAGGCCGCGTCCAGGGCGCTCGCCTCCAGCTGATCTGCTGCGGTCCCTCGTGGACATTCAGGAAAGCTCCACCCCATGGCCGGTGCCATGGAGGTAGTCCAGACCCGCCTCCCACAGGTAGCGCCGGGCAAAGGAGTCTATCATGCTGCCTGGTGGGAAACATGAGAAAACAACCATTTTAAGGGAATATACAACATTTGCTTTTGCTGTACTTTTCAGAAATTTATAGATGGGTTTTGGGGATTAGCAATTCCTAACAAATATTGTTACACCGACTTGTTTGAAGTTTTGGGTTCATAGATGTTTGAAAAACAAAGACAAACAATCATGTTCCTGTAGTCTGGTTCCCTGACCCCACGTACATGTAAGATGAAACGGAGCAAGTTATAGACATCGGGGAATAGGTGCGTAATCGATAGCAAACAAATTGGGGACTTTGAAAAAGGCCAGTTTTTTTCAACGCTGGTCGGTCGACCAGCATTGGAGATTAATACAAATATAGCACCTTTCTAGAAAATGGCAGCACATCAGGTGTCATGATTTTACAGGATGCTTTGAACTGTCATTCACTAACAGTCCAGTAAGGCATTTCAAAATAATTTGGTAGGTTTGTTTTTTTGATGTTTGCAAATGTTGTAAAATTCCGTAACTTTAAAGGTATATGAGTGATCTGAATGATTCTTGTACTAAAAGAAAGCTTATTAGTTGGGCTTTCATATCCTAGATTTTGAAAGTGCTACATGCAGAACTTCATTAAAATATTGGTCCTGCAATGTGGGTTTCCTGTTTTGTTGACTCGCCCTGTAGTTATCCGTGAACAATATTTGCCGGTCAATCAGAATACTTTTCTTTATTCTAAATGGCAAATTATGGTTTTTGAGGGCAATGTACCAGGGCATACTCTGCTTACCTGTTGTCCCATTAGGAAACACAGACGTGGCCATTGATATGACGCCTTTGAGAACTCGGGTGAAGCATTCCTACCCAACAAAATAAAAACATTATGAACTATCACAGATAGAAAGAATTGTTTGAGGATATACAGGGTGAGTAAAAAAAAACACGAAACCCAAATGTCGGGACCATTGTTTTATTGAAGTTCTGCAAGTAGCAATTTCACAATCTACGATATTAAAGCCCAATTCATAAGCTTTCTTTCAGTACAAGAATCATTCAACTCACTCCTGTACTTTTTAAGTTACGGAATTTTAAACACAACCACCGTTTTAAGGCTCTATCCACGGATCACAAAAAAAGTGTGCCTTCTTTCAGCAAAACGAAAACAATTCACACACATCCCTATGTAATTTCTTCTCGTTTTGCTGAAAGAACACTGAACTTTTTTGTGATCCATGGACAGAACCTTAAAACGGTGGTTGTGTTAAAATTCCGTAACTTAAAAAGTAGGCCTACATGAGTGATTTGAATGATTCTTGTACTAAAAGAAAGCTTGTGAATTGGGCTTCATATCCTAGATTTTGAAAATGCTACATGCAGAACTTCACTAAAACAATGGTCCCAACACTTGGGTTTCTTTTTTTTTTTACTCACCCTGTATATGATCCTGAATATGCCTTTTAATAAATTGCAGTATCGATTCTGTGCGCCAACAACAGCCAGGCCTTGTAGTCACGTTCATCACAAATCCGTGACACGTCCGGTTACCAGTAAATCACAAGTCCTTTTACAAGTCCAGTCACAGGTAGCAGTGGATTAACAATAACAACTCATTAGAATAGCTTATGACTTGACTTGGGACTGGATGCCTTCTAATGGATTTGTGGGAACTCGACTACAACAATGCCAAGTGCAACCTACCAACTATATCACCTATAATGAGCTCGCAAAGTTATACAGGTGAGTAAAAAACATTCTAAATGGCAGGACGAATTTTTGAATGAAGTTTTGCGTGTAGCACTTTCAAAATCTAGGATATAAAAGCCCAGTCATAAGCTTTCTTTCAGTACAACAATCACAATTACTCATGTACTTTCTGCCACGGCATGTTAAACACAAACACCATTTTAAAGTTCATTCCACGCATCACAAACAGTAAGTGTTCTTTCAGCAAAACGAAACAATTGTCACAGGGATGCATGTGAATTGTTTTCGTTTTGCTGAAAGAACACGACTCTTTGTGATCCTTGGAATGAACTTTAAAACGGTGTTGTTCAAAACAACGTAACTTAAAAAGCACATGAGTAATTTGAATGATTCTTGTACTAAAAGAAAGCTCATTGATTGGGCTTTCATATTCTAGATATTGAAAGTGCTACAGGTAAAACTTCATTTGAAAATTGGTCCTGCCATTTGGATTTGTTTTTTTTTACTCACCCTGTATTTATTTGTACTCTTTCTTCAGTATTCACATTTGTGTGCAGGTAGGTTGTTTTTCCCTACTTCAACACCAAGTTTGACTTGCCTACTGCAGTGTGTAATACAAATTTGTTGACACGTTTTGATTGACCCTAACCCTGCCAGACGTAACGCTGTGCATCAGGTGGAAAAGTCTGGTGCACTTTGATGCATTCAGCTACCAACTTCTGAGACAATGAGAGCTAGTCCCATGGACAATGCCACAGTTGTATCCTGCTGCGTTCGGGCACCACAGACTCTGAGGCAGTTTGGCCATGAGACTTTCTTGCCTGATGGATCTTGCCGCACTGGGAAGGCTTGTCATTTAGACTTTGTACGTTGCTGCGCTTTGGCAAGGTTTCTAGTCAAAATACCCCGGAGGGTTAGGGGTTAAAGAAAAATTGCACTGGCATCATCAGTCAATGAATCACAGTCTTCTCCTAAACATTGCGATAACATCAATTGATATTCCCTTCTTTGTACCTTTTGGTATGGTGTAGGCGTGCCAAAATGCATAGTCCTTGTTACATCAGTTGTTCCGTCTCTAAACAAAAAGTAAGAGAAGGAAAGCAATTACTGCAGGTAAAAGCCTGACCTCTTCCATAAGCTTAAAATGTTTCCACTACACACAGACTCATGGCAGCATTTTGTGCGATTCTACTCTCAGTCATGGATTTTGCCATTTAATATTTTATATTTTTATTATTTTGTTTTGCAACTTGACCCTTATTTTGTGGAAGCTCATCATCCAGTTACGGCTATGTTAAAGAAAAGGTTTAATTCAGCAGCACTTGTATTACATAATATAAACCTTCCTGCTACCTGAACAGTCACAGACAGTCAAAAAATCAATCCTCTACCCCTGCCATTTCTTGTACACAGGCTAGTCACCAACAGTCAGATCATATTTCAAGCAAGCACTGTGACTAGTCAAATTCAGTCAACAGCCAAAGCAGGCAAGTGGTCGGCATAGCTGGCTTATCAATCACCTACAGTCAAAGCATAGCTGTGTAAAGTTACATAACCAGCCACAGCCAGTCAATCCTGCTTTATGTTGGCTGGGAGCTCTTAAATGTTGAAAACAGTCACTTGGTCGATTTTTGAATGAAAGGTCAACTTGGCACAGAATGTATGTTTGCATAGGAGGGTCAAACCATACATTGCTATGGCAGTTTTGGGCAGTATAGGGAGTAACAGGCTGGGTAGTTTGGGGTAGCTCAGGATCCTATGGGCTCCTTACGTGAACTGGGCAGTTTTGGGCAGTATAGGGAGTAACAGGCTGGGTAGTTTGGGGTAGCTCAGGATCCTATGGGCTCCTTACGTGAACTGGGCAATTTTGGGCAGTATAGGGAGTAACAGGCTGGGTAGTTTGGGGTAGCTCAGGATCCTATGGGCTCCTTACGTGAACTGGGCAGTTTTGGGCAGTATAGGGAGTAACAGGCTGGGTAGTTTGGGGTAGCTCAGGATCCTATGGGCTCCTTACGTGAACTGGGCAATTTTGGGCAGTATAGGAGTAACAGGCTGGGTAGTTTGGGGTAGCTCAGATCCTATGGGCTCCTTACGTGAACTGGGCAATTTTGGGCAGTATAGGGAGTAACAGGCTGGGTAGTTTGGGGTAGCTCAGGATCCTATGGGCTCCTTACGTGAACTGGGCAATTTGGGGCAGTATAGGAGTAACAGGCTGGGTAGTTTAGTAGCTCAGGATCCTATGGGCTCCTTACGTGAATTGGGCAATTTTGGGTAGGATAGGGAGTAACAGGCTGGGTAGTTTGGAGTAGCTCAGGATCCTATGGGCTCCTTACGTGAACTGGGCAATCTTGGGCAATTTCGGGCAGTAGTGGGGTAACAGGCTGGGTAGTTCGGAGCAGCCCTGGATCCTATGGGCTTCTTACGTGAACTGGGCAATTTTGGGCAATTTGGGGCAGTAGGGGGGTAACAGGCTGGGTAGTTTGGAGTAGCTCAGGATCCTATGGGTTTCTTACTTGAACTGGGCTCCCGAGTCACACAGGTAGATTTCCTGGGTGTTGAGGGGTGCATCGGTCTCTGGGCTTGCTTTGTAATGAATGATGGCTCCGTGGGCTCCCGTGCTGGAGATTGTATAAGCTCAGACTTACAAAGTCCTCTTGCTCTCAGAAATGAAAGAATTAACAAGTAATTATTCTTTGCTATTTCAATAAATGTTATAGTGGACAATTTCTCACTGATAGACAGGTTTCGTATTTAAAGGATACATGTAAACAAGACACTGTTGTTTTGCGTCAAGCATGCATACACATACGCTTAGCTTCTGGTTACCAAGTTTTGGGGACACTTATAGTGGTAGTTGTACTCCAAAATGGCCGCCTCTGATGAAAGCCATGTATCTGCGGCTAATTCATGCTTCAAAACACGGGCCAAAGGCATACATTGTAAATGTTTGGCAATCCATTTGCTGTCAGTCAAATCATATTGATTTGAATATTGCCAGAGAAGACAACAAAGATGCACAGTGTCCATGCAACATGATTATGTAGATACACCCCAATTCATTCAGTGCAAACAAGTTAACCCTTTAGTCATTGTAGTGCTCGAAACTGCCCAAGTAATCCATTGTTTAATAGATTCATCAGTGAAAAATACACAATGCAATACAATGTAGTTCTGGTGCTAATAGAGTATTTTACAAACTAAATAACAATATCAGCCATCTCAGGTACCAGTTGTTCCCCTAAGAGAGGCGGGGGCAATAATGGCATGTGCACAGAGCTATGATAGCGCCATCAATTACACATATGCTTTGTGATCATCATCCACACACTGTTAATTGTGTATTTATACAAACGAGTCCTGTTCTACACACCTTCGGAATTGTTCTAGCTGATCGGAGGCTGAAATTTCAGTCAGATGACCCTTGGGGACCTAAGGTAACAAAGAACATTGAAAATGTGATGAAGGGGCTAAGTGAATGAAAAGTTCAATTTTTAGGGCATAATGAGGTATAAATAATGAGGGCCCAATTGCAGTAATTCTGGTAAGCACAACTATTGCTATTGCAAAAATCAGTCGGGAACCAGTGACTATTAATATGCACAACATGATAATTCTGCTGGTAGCCTGATTTTGCTAAGCCACATATTTCTGTGCTTAACAAACCCTTGTGCATGGCGGCTCTATGCAATTTGGCTCTGGGCTTAGCCCTTTTTTATGGCATTTCGGATTTGGGAAGTATTAAAGAGAGGGCTTTTAAGATTTCTTTGTCAATATTTCATTTTTTAATTTTATAATGCACATTTCTTACACTTTAGTCTCAAATTCAACCGTGCGCATGTACAACAAATACTTAAATGACCGGGCAAAAAAGTGTCAATAGCATGTACCGGTACTATGCCACTGCCCTACAAAAAAATTACTGCATTTTAATAACCAGGTTGTGGACAAACGCAAAATAGCTGAAGCATGTATTCTTCACGTCTTTTCCATGATGTACTGTCTAATGCTCACATCCTTAGCACCAATTTTTAAGTTAGTAAACAACACAGTGCTGAAACCAGGGATGATATTGTCCATTAAGAAAAAAAGTTTTAAAAAATGATGAAAATGTATGAAAGATGCATATCTTTCTATACTAATGTCTTTCTCTCAGATTCAAAATGTTGATTTCAGACAAAAGTCTGAAAAATCTCATGCCTGTGAAACATTTTGACTGGCGAATAAACAGCAACAAGATGTGCAAATTTGTATTCAAATAAATGTCACGAACCACTGCCAGAACTTCTGATGTGAATGATTTCACTACAATATAAAAGTTGGTCTTTGCTATATGGACACACACAAGAGCACCATATCTAATTGAAAAAGAATGGGATTTTCTTATGCAGAGCACCTATTGTGCTATACTGCAACATACCTCTTTCTCTAGCCACATGAAGTATTCACACAGTGCCACTGCATCGCAGATTCTACAAGAATCGATAAAGGAGAAGTAATCTTATCAAGTTAATAACCTCTTCCTACGTTTATCTTTAGTTTGAGAAAGTATCTCTTGAGTTTTAGGCTTGTTTCACCGACTGTGTTAACAGCAGGCTCTGAAAAGACTATTTTTACGTTAAAATGACCCCCAAAATTAAAGTAACTTATGATGTGTTTGCCAAGACATTTAGGACAGATTCAACCCATCCTAAATATCTTGGAATTGTTCAGTAGTCATTGTGTGTAAGGGGAGTGTGTGGCCTAGTGGTTAGTTCGTGACTCATGATCAGAGGGTCAGGGGTTCGAATCCAGCTGCTGGCCATATGTTGTGTCCTTGAGCAAGCCACGTCACCCCCACTTGCCCCTCTCCACCCAGGAGTATAAATGGGTACCGCCATTAGCTGGGGAGTAACCTGTGATGGACTAGCATCCCATACAGGGGGAGTAGAAATATTCTCAGTCGTTTCATGCTACTGAAACCGGAGATAAACGCCAGCCTGATGAGCCACATTGGCTAGCGACACACTTTTTTCTTTTACATTGTGTGTATGTGTTTATTCATGGTAAAATGTGAGGCGTTCTGTCAAAATGAGACGGAACTGGGCACAGAATGTAGTGGAGAAAAATGCAAAAACTGAATACAGGTGATTTAGTGATATTTGTAATCTCTTATGTGGCTATACACGTTTTTAAGAAATAATACAAAATCGTGGAATAACAGTGTGTTTACGGAAAAACAATTGGCATCTTTCATTTTCACGAATACAAAACTCGAAACTTTAAAGGCCTTTTTCTCAGTGTTTTACTTTTTTGACATGTCTATAAACGCGAACTTTAAACATCCATAACTTGTCAACGGAATGTCCGATTGAAGTGCAACAAACAGTATTGTAAGGATAATTTTATTCTCTTGTCGAATACCCCCAAACCCTCATTTTGCCAGAACGCCTCACGAATTATTGTGGTGCTTATATAGTGCTTTATACCAGTGTCTCAATGCACAATTATTACCCCTGTTCGTAAGGCCATGAGACCAGTTTCCTGCAGCAGCGCAATCTGGTCCTGTACTCAGTTACCCATTTATAATTCTGAGAGAGGCAATTGTAGTAAAGTATCTTGCCCAAGAACACAAGCACCATATGTGCCTGACAGGGTTCGAGCCCACATACCGTCCGGCATGAGTCACACACCGTAACCAGTTATGATATGATTAAATGAAGTACTTTGTCAAATCAATCCCAAGATTTGTTAAAAAATAACTTACATGTGCGTTCTTCATGCCCTGAATCTCTACATCATTCTTGACTGCTTTGCTGGCCAGCACAGGGGTCCCATGCAGGATACACTGGGACTATAAAGTAATAACAACAAAGGTGACCTGTCACAACAAAAACAACCTAAAAATCAGATTTTTCAGAAATGAGACATGATTTCTGGATTCTGCTGTACAAGATAGTTCAAATGGAATATAAGGGCCAGGTGTCATTTTTAAAGCTATCTTAGAAACAACCATTGACAAGAAAGTACATTTTTTTTTCCCAACAGTTTATGTAATTTCCTCAGAACATTGCATTGAATTCAGTTTGCTTGTTGTTTTCTTCTTGGAGATTGCCTGGAAAAAGCTGCCGGTTGATTTGCCTCATGTGTCATAGCCCAATGCTTCTGAAGGTAGTGAGTTAACCCTTCCTCTCTGGCTGGCAATTTCAACAAGGCCAGCCCAGCAGTCAAAACAAATCTTGAGTGCTCCCTGCCTTCATGAAGCAGGATTGACTGGCTGTGATTATTATGAAACCTGATACAGCTATGCTTTGACTGTAGGAGATTGATAAGCCAGCTGTGCCTACCAGTCACTTGCTGTTGTCTGTTGATGGAATTTGACTGTCACAGTGCCTACATGAAATATGATCTGACTGTTAGTGATTAGCCTGTGTAAAAGGCATGGCAGGGGAACATGATTGAAATTTTGACTGTCTGTGACTGATCAAACAAAAGGAGGGTTAATGAAAATATAGACTGCCAAAGTTATTGAACAGCAAGCTAAATCTGCGGAAACACCATGCAAAATTGTGTGAGTTTGTGTTGGTTCTGAGAAGAACCGGTTTAGACTGAACGTTTTCGGACAGCATACTCTGTCCATCGTCAGAAGTTGAGTAATCCAAGTTATTGAAGTTGAGTAATGGAGTACCGAAGTGTGATGTCATTTAGAACCAGAAAGTGTAGTGCAAATGAATAAGTAGGTGCGCGTGTTGGTTCTCGGGCTGAATCACGCGCTAATGTCTTTTACACACATTTTGTGCGTGTGACGTATTCACTTCGGTACTCCATTGAAGATGAGTAACATGATTTTGTGTGTGTGAGTTTTGGCTCATTTCATGACGACAGGTAACAAATGGCCATGGAGTGGTCATTCCAAATTTGACTATGGCATACAAAGTGAATTCCATATGAAGTCTGGTAACCACCCCTTAAGTGTACTTTCCATACCTTGGGAATACAGCTGACTAAAGCATAGCTGGACTTGGGACTCATCTGGGTGAGAAAAAAAATTAAAAATTGAACGTTACCATTGAAAATTGAAATTGTAATATAAAACTCAAGGTCTAAGCATCTGAATTTAAAATGTACAACATTTAGAAATAAATGTATTTGGAGGATTAGTGTGTTATAGCAAATATTGTTAAACTGACTTGTTTCACGTTTTGGGTTCGTAGATGCTTTAAAAACCAAGAAAACCATTCATGTTTTTGCAGTCTGGTTCCCTGACCCCACTTTAGATGAAACGGAGCAATTTATAGACTTTGGGGAATTGTAAGGTCAGAGAAAAAGTCTAGCAGGCTTGTACCCCTTCACAGGTGTGTAATCAATTGCGTAAGAAAATGCGGAATAACTAAATATGAACAATTAGGAGCAGTCTTTGGAAAAAGCCAGTTTTTTCCAACGCTGGTCAGCCGACCAGCGTTGGAAAAAAAAACTTTTCTAGAAAGTGTCAGCACACAAGGAGCCACGATTTTACAGGATGCTTTAGACTGTCATTCCCTAACAATCCAGTAAGGTATTTCGTGTTAATTTGATTTTTTCGTTTTTTGATGTTTGCAAATGTTGTATCTTCCCTTTAAACAAAAGTATTGGTCTTGAGATGGTCTTGAAACCAAGATGATGATGATGATGATGATGATGATGATGATGATGATCAAGATGATGATGCTCACATACCCAGGTCTTCCCAGTGTCGCTTCCTTCCTGATACAGATCAGCCAGGAACTGTTGGATGGCTTCGTACTCCTGGATTTCGACTTTCAACCCATCATTCATGAGATGGTCCCGCACTTCCTTGGTCAACTTCTGATCATCTATGAACAAGCTAAAAAAAAAAAGGAGGAAGTGAAAAAACATTTAAGGCTCACTTTTATTAGCTCTCCAAACTTTTGTGTTTTAGCTTAACTTCAATTGTGATGTGATCAAGCTAAATGAGTCGTTTGTCGACCCTGGTCAATTTTTTTTTACAGATTTTAAAAGAGCATAATCTCAGCATTACTGCTGTGAAAACCGCATGCTGGTACCATCTTTAGTTCAAAAATTATGGAAGTCAGAACACCAAGAGATGTGATGAAGTGATGTGATGAAGTGGCCCTATTTTGGCCTGAATCTCCAAATGAAAGTTCCCAACAAACGACTCGTTTAGCTTGATCGCATCACAATTATCTTGGTCACAGGAAATCCATATAATCCCTTGCATTTACGGGGAAAAGTTGGAAATGTTGCATGTTTATTTACAGTGATATATATGAGGCGTTCTGGCAAAATGAGACACAACTGGGCAAAGGTCGAAATGAGGGTTTACAAGTATTAAGCAAGATAATAAAATTCTCCATACAATACCGTTTGTTGCACCTCAAACGGACATTTCATTGACAAGTTATGGCTGGTTAAAGTTCACATTTAAGGACACGTCAAAAAGGGTAAATACTGAGAAGAAGGAATTATTTTTCCTTGAGCACACTTTTATTCCATGATTTTTATACTATTTCTTTTAAAAAATGTGTAGTGGATCTATTAAAGATTACAAACAAATATCAAAACAAATATCAAAACAAATCTGAAAATCGAGAAAAATCACACTCATTCGTTTTTTTTCCTTCACTTTTCTCCACTATGGCCTGTGCCCAATTCCGTCCCATTTTGCCTGAATGCCTCACATATATCTCAAATGTAATTAGTTTATATAATTTCCTATTGTCAGAGCAATCAACCATCTTGAACATCTATGAGAATTCTCTGAATACTTACTACACGCTGTCCATGCCAACGACTGCATAAGCAACAAAGACAGGATTGTACTCAATGTCAGATCCTCTTAAATTGAAGAGCCCTGATGGAAAAAAACAAAGCAGCAAAGCATTAAAAAAACATTTCAATTCTTGTTTACTCTCTAATTTTTGTCTTAACTAGGAACAAATCTTACAACCGCCAGATTTTGTTTAACCACTTTGCGCCAGGATTATTTTTGCCGAAACTTTCGATTTTTGCAAAAGGCCAAATTTTCCAGCCAACTTCTGATGTACAGCCAAACGCCACAAATACTGATTCGCAAGAGTAATTTCAACAGTATTTGTACGATATTTCTTGCCGAAACCTCATATGTTTCAATACTCTGGGGTGTGCACTGGAGCGTAAATTGTACAACAATAGGCCGTGCACAACGGCCAATTCAAGATCAACACATGGTCTGCCTCCACAGACTTCACGGACTGTGTGTGTGTGTGTGAACAAAATACACGATTAGCGTGTTTAGATGTCACCCGGAGGCGAATTGAGGCAATCTTGACGTTTTAACCCGTCAGCCGTGCCTGTGTACAAAAAACAGCCAGTGTGTGCTATCACGTTCTCCGACCCGATCTGGTTAAATTGCCCCCATACCACGAGTTCAATGAACCAGACCACGAAGCCATGGCACCCCACACTCTACCACACAAAATACGCTTACAGTTAGCAAAATGGTTCAGAGTTAGTTCAACTGCTAAACGTTAAGTAGCATAATGACACTGACATATATGAGGATTGACTTACATGCAATTTCATCCAGTGCTGTCAGGACTAGGTACTGGGCATTCTTACTGGTCATTGCTTCGCGCATTTTGTTGATCTTCTCTGGCCAAGTGACACCTATATTGTATTGAAACATTAAAAAGTACATTTTAAGGCAACAGAATTTATACATTATTACCGGTTAGCAACTGTGTTACACTGTACAGGGCGAGTCAAAAAACACGAAACCCAAATGTCGGGACTATTGTTTCAGTGAAGTTCTGCATGTAGCACTTTCAAAACTAGGGTATAAAAAGCCCAATTCATAAGCTTTCTTTTAGTACAAGAATCATTCAAATTACGTATGTACTTTTCAAGTTATGAAATTTTAAACACAGCCACCGTTTTAAAGTTCTGTCCACGGATCACACAAATGGTGTGCGTTCTTTCAGCAAATCGAAAACAATTCACACACATCCCAATGTGATTTATTTTCATTTTGCTGAAAGAACACTTACCTTTTTGTGATCCGTGGACGGGAACTTTAAAAGGTGGTTGTGTTTAAAATTCCCTAACTTTAAAAGTACATAAGTGATGTGAATGATTCTTGTACTAAAAGATAGCTTATGAATGGGGCTTTTATATCCTACATTTTGAAAGTGTTACATGCAGAACTTCACTAAAACATTGGTCCCGACATTTGGGTTTCGCTTTTTTTGACTCACCCTGTAATACATTGTGTTTATTCCGTTTTGGCGGTTTCAGGCACTAGAGTGAGTTATAGGCAGGGCAGATCGAGGCTAAAGGGTTAAGTATAGGTATGCCTTTGTTGCAAAAGCCTTTTACGGACAGATCAAAAATGTGCAGTGAGGGCATCTTAGGTTCTTCATTATGGGATGCTTTGTGCTCTGAACGGGGACATTTGTGCAGCGTAAACTGTCCCAAAATTTAGTGCAACATGTTGTCGCACAGCTGATATACCGACGAATAAGCGAAAACCCTGTTTCGAGTAATTCGCGTTTGAAGTTGGACTTTTTTCTGGGCGTCGTATTTCACCCTTGATGTTGCGGTATTAACCCTTTTGGTGTACAATCGAAATAAAATAGGAAACGTAGTATCCATCAGGTTACTTATTTAATCAAAGAAGTTGTGAGATGTGTTTTTATTTGATCGTAAACGTATTCGAAAGTTTGTCAAATTACAAAATCTCTATTAGCCGGCTGGTCTTCACGCTGTTTGCATGCTATTCTTCAGTTTATCGGATCGCACAGCGCGTACGGGATCCGACAAACTGACAAATAGCATTCGTTGGTACTTTGAACGCACACCTTACTTTAGCTGGTTACCAGCGAAATTCCGTATTCATCACTATGTCAAATTATGGATTTGTTATTATGACTGATTCACCACAGGTGGGGCTCCGAATCTCAAAATCCAGACAAGAATTAAGAATTTTGGCATAAATACTTGACAGAGCAACCTTTAAAAACCACAAAATCTCAAAATTGCCAAAATGGTCGATTCGCCTATTTGTCAGCTCTGCGACGATGTGTAAAAGTCTACAATGGGATTTGCCTGTTGGTCTAGACTTAATACTACTGTTAAATATATCTCATTCAAAGGAATGAATCGATGGTGAACAAATTTTTGTCACTTGCCTTATGGCTAATACATTTATATGCTTACTGTAGCAGAAAATCCGTGCTTACTGTAGCAGAAAATCCGTGCTTACTGTAGTAGAAAATTCTGTGCTTACGGCAAGCGTATTTCACGGGTTAACAAGGAATTTTGGCTTCTGCTATTATTATCTAAATACGTACCATCCATTACTATGGATCCTGTGCTTACAGGGTTAGCACAAAATTTTTCTGCTAACACAGTAAGCACAAAGTGGTGATCGTAAGCCTGGAATTCTGTGGTTAGCAGAGCCATGAAATAGGGCCCTGGTCTTACCGGCAAACTTGGTTTCTTGAATGGTCACTTGGTCAAATGGTGGGGATGGTCTCTCGTCTCCCCACACCAGGTCTACCAGGTTGACTACAGTGGGCACCAGACTGATGCCTTCCTGGCTCAGTGTGGTGGAGAACTTCTTCCACTGATCTAAAAACAGTCCAGATTGTCAAGAACAGTACTTTGAGAAAACAGACACTGAACACCAAATACGAATGAGGAGTTTGCGTAAACACAATATGGGAATAATTTCTCAAACTAAGAGAATGGTTCTGAAAAGAACCAGAGGTATAAACTCAACGTTCCGGTCAGTATGCGTCGAGTTTATACCTCTGGTTCTTTTCAGAACCATTCTCTTAGTTTGAGAAATTATTCTCACATGGTGTTTCCGCAAACCTTTCATCCATTAGTATCTCCATCATGCAAAGCCTCAAATCTTACTGAAGAGTAAATAGATATTGAACACACACAAAATTTGCCAAGTGTGATGTAAATTACATTTTGTCAAAGAGAGGAATACCGAGGATTCATACCCGGCACATAAAACAAACGTGAACGTAAAATTATGGGTTCGTGGCGAGTCTTTGCTCTGCGGATTCGCAAGAGTTCAACACACATAAATTCTGTCAAATTTCGCTGCCAACGTTTTGAGACGTCACACTTGCTTGGCGTTTGTATTCATGTCAAGTGTGAGCCAACCTTTTGACTGACACGCTGCCACCATATGCCTGGCGTCTATACGAAGACACTATGATGTAACGCACAATCAGAAGAAATATTAGTCATTTGTACTTTACAGGGTGAGTAAAAGAAAGCGAAACCCAAATGTCAGGACTATTGTTTTAGTGAAGTTCTGCACATAGCACTTTCAAAATCTAGGTTATGAAAGCCCAATTCATAAGCCTTCTTTTAGTAAAAGAATCATTCAAATCACTCACGTACTTTTCAAGTTACGGAATTTTAAACAACAACCACCTTTTTCAAGTTCTGTCCACGGATCACAAAAAAGTGCGTGTTCTTTCAGCAAAACGAAAACAGTTCACACACATCCCTATGTGATCAGTTTTCGTTTTGCTGAAAGAACACTTACCTTTTTGTGATTCGTGGACAGAACTTTAAAACAGTGGTTGTGTTTAACTTGAAAAGCACATGAGTGATTTGAATGAAAGAAAGCTTATGAATTTGGCTTTCATATCCTAGATTTTGAAAGTTAATGCGCACGCATGATGTGCCTCGCATAATGCATCTCTCGTACATGGCCATATAGTGTTAACTACCGTTCGTTTACAGAGTCTAACAAGGAAATTCCAAACCACACAAGACTTTGTACGGTATTTTTCAATTTGCAATGGCATTCATGAGAGTAAAAAACGAGGAAATCAGCGGATCCGAGGAAAAGTTGCATTCCTGCTATATGATGACATTTCTATTACATTTTCACGAACACACAAACCACGCAAATTCTCCCGGAATTTCCAAAACTCTCCTTGCCCCCCCCCCCCTTTTTCTGCACACTCATCTTACCATTTGCAAACAAGAATGGGTCAACACCAACACGGGCACCTTTCGGTAAATTCTGTGTCATAAACAAACAAAAAGACAAAGCACAAATTAAAATTATTGAAAACTATGGGATAGAGCTAGTACAAATTGAACTTTTTAAAAACTATGGGATAAGACTGACCATTTGCGAATAATTTAGTATTCGAGTATCCGAAACTGCGATTGACTGAATATTCGAATATTTAAGACTGTCTGATCAAGTTTTACACGCACTAGTCGCATCTGCGTGGCGAGCCAGGCAATAGTTGCACACGAAGCACGCCGGTTAAAATGTGCGAGGGGCAAGGGTTATCATTTTGGTCGGGATTGTAGCCCATCTTACCTTGACTAGCCAATCTTCCTGCGATGGCGTCTTCTTTAAACCTAAAAACAAACATGGACAAAACATTATGATCTCCATTATTACATGACTGGCATGCATAAATGAACTCTATGAAAACAGCATATAGCTTGTTTTACTGCAGCTTTAGATTCTAATTGGCTACCAATGACATTCAGCTTATATTAAGGGAACAAATGTGTGCTTGGCCAGATTTAAACAATTACGTTTAAAACTGGCTACGAGCCTGGATGTGGATAATGGCCCAAACCGAAAGCGAGGGTTATTATCTGCGTCCAGGCCCCTAGCGGTTTTAAATGTACTTTAAACCCTGACAAGCACATTTTTTTTAGCAAAAAAAACATCTTGGAGTCATATGACCACTCACCATGCTTCATTAAGGTCCAATTGGAATCCATTTGTTGAGACGCCTGTAGAAAATATCTCCCGTCTGTCCACATAGCTGCAATGTCCTCAGTGACTAAGGCTGTCCCTGTTCACAGACAAACAAAAAGAAACAACAGTTCTCGACATAAATCCATGTGACTACAGCTCATTATCCACATGAACAGGGCCCAATTTCATGGCTCTGCTTACTGTTTCAAGCAAAAACTCCCTGCTTACTCTGGCAGAAAATGCCATTCTTACGGTAAGCGTACTTCACAGGTTAGTGAGGAATTCTGGCTTATACAATTGTAAATCATACATGTGCTTTAGAGGGTAAGCGCAGATTTTTTGTGCTAGTGCTGGTGACACTGGGCCCAGATTTGTGCAAATTCTTTCATAAATTTGAACTGTCCACTATGTACGATTGACTTAAAACCAAAACCAGAGCATGTGTGCGACGCATCCTTCTTTGGCTATCATGAGTAGGCAACGATTCACAATCTATAAGATAAAGATTTATGGTAGCACCACGTGACAAATCTCTTTTGTGAGTTTGTGAGGTTCTGAAAAGAACTGAGGTAAACTTACCGTTTTGGATAATCTGCCCGTCGTCAGGACACTGACGGGATTCCAATGTGGTCACATGACTTACATCCCTTCAGTGTCCTGATGACGGGCAGATACTGTCCGAAACGTTGAGTTTCCCTTGGTTCTTTTTAGAACCTCACAAACTCATACATGTCTACATTACATACGTAGTGTAGACATTCTTTTGTTTTCGTGTGGTTAAGAAAACCTGTGAAAAAAAACTCATTTTACCACACTGTGAAACTCCTTCAAGTCAATGTTTTCCCTTTGATTCCCTTTAGTGTTTCTCTTCATTTTGCCACAAATAAAACTAACCCAAAAATGCCTCTAAACTTGTTTTCCAGAGAGGGGGAAACACAGTGTGGATGTGGGCACGTCCACACAACGTCGCTGCTTCCTGGTTTATGTGGACATCTTTTGTTCGGAAGTCCACACAGTGAATGTAATGCTTGTACACAAAAGAGATTTGTCACATGGTGCTTCCATAAACCTTGATGTTACTGCTATCTTCACCATGCAAATCTTCAAATCTTATTTGATTCACAATCTATAATCGCAGCACAGTGAATGTATCATGTTTCAGCTTTGCTCATGGTAATAGACCAAAGGTTTAAGCCAAGCCGCATGGTGCTGTGCCCAATCACAGGCGTGACTAATGCCCAACATGCGCGCACAAAGTGCAACATGTGTGTACAGCTACGCGCACATGATGCGCATGGCTGGAACACGCAGCGTGGCACTGGAGATATGCATGATATGCACGTGTAAGTTACCCACATGAGCGGTTGGCAGAGCTTACGATCTCAGGCTGTGCTCCATGATCAAATGTGGGTCAATGTGGCCGGCAGCCATAGGCGCCTCTACCGCTACGTGCCAGCGGCCCAACCACGTTGTAGCTGCGTCCTTCGCAATTCAGCATCCCAGCTGCCAACAAGGATGATTAGCCTCCCAAATTATTATGATTATTATTATTAATAGATCGGTCTCATTAGTGATTGCTAAGGTACACAGAACTGTTTGCCTCTAAATGAGAACAGTCTAATGGAGAAAAACTCAAGATATGAACTTACCAAAGGAACCTGTGAATCCCGATATGTAAGCGCGACGGCAATCACACGCTGCTATGTACTCACTCTGTAAAGTAAAACCAGAACCACACATAATGGACTCGCAGAAATGCCTCATGTCAGAAAATTACCATGACAAAATATTGTTTAGCAATTCAAAATCCTCATTTTTGGTACGTAAATGTCATTGAGAAAAAAATGGAGTAGTACCATGTTAATGAATTCACATACTGAAGGCATCATGTACCTGATACGGTAGGTTTGTGCAGTAGTTTGGATTTTGAGAGTCCATGGTATAGACTAATCCGGCAACAGATATTTTCTGAGGTGGCACCAGGCTCCTTGGACCAATACTGTTACCAACATGCACGCGCACTGCACCTTGTCTTCCAGTATGCGGGCGAGTGTGGCACCACCGCTGTAAAAGCTTCTAATTCTGGTCGCCGGATGCACGTATATAGCCACAAAAATATGGCGGTATTCTGTAGTGACCCTAACCATGCCACACCCAACACAGTGCATCAGGTGGAAAAGAACTGGTGCACTTTGATACATTCAGCTAACAACACCAGTGCACGAATGGCCAGCTCTGAAACAATGAGAGCTTCCAATTGAACAATGCCACGTTGTATCCTGCTGCGTGCGGTGACCACAGACTCTGAGGCAGTGTGGCCTTGAGACTTTTCCCCTGATGGATCTTGCTACATTTGGCAGGCTTGTCACTTAGGCCCCGTGGATTAATTCCGATTTGCGTGCGCCCCCGTGCGCCCCCGTGCGCACGCGAGCTCATGCGTGCTACCCCGTGCTGCACTGGTCTGCCCGCAATTGCGTGCCGTTGCGTGCCGTTGCGGGCAACTGCGTGCCATTGCGTGCTTATGCGGGCTATTGAGCACAGGCAAGGGTTGCTACACTAATCCCTAGATTAACGCTGACAAAAGAAATTGGGTAGCCGGCCAAGGCGGCACCAGACAAAGAGGTTGTGATAAATAATGAAAGGTTTGCGATGAAAGGGCTGGACTTCCAATGACATAAAAGACGTTGGTGCATGGCAGTGCCACAATGCATGGTGTCTGTATTACTCTTTTATGATACGTGACATTACATGTACTACACTTTACGTACGTAAGGCTAGGCTATTTTCATAGCTTTTTTTGCGTCGTTTGATTGAGCTCCGGACATATTATATTTCTTTTTATTTTTCGTTGAGAGCTTCGGTTTTAATTGAAAGACACCGAACGTTCTTACTGTAAATATGAACGTCAGTTGAAAGACTGCTTTATTTATGTCATTATTCTTAATTTATATTAATCTGCATTTTAAAGAAAGTTCCACTCCATTATTCAAGTTAAACACCAATTATTGAAAGAGAAAGAATACACATCATCAAGTTCATTTTCATCATTCAACTTTATAGTCCTCCGATCAAAAGTCATGATAGGCACTGCTGTACATCAATCATAGGCCTGCACGTACGTATCGTCATGATATGTTGATAAAGTAATAGGCCTCATAATTGGGGCCGCGCCCATTGAGAGTCAAGTTGATTTTTTTGTTGCAATGGCGATCGGTATTTTATTTGCTGTAGGCCCATGCATGCACAATTGAAGTTGAATGTTTTGTTCGTTTCATTGTAACTGTTGTATCCATTTTCTCATTGACATAAAAAAAATGTTATGTGCTCTCAAATTTTCAATTTTGAATTGCACCGACCCAAGTAAAATGTTTGGGGCATTTCCTGTCCTTTCCTGGGCACTTTTATTATTTCGTTAAAATTTCCTGTCTTTTTGGAACGCGTGTAATTATTGGTACCACCAGAGTAGATGAGTCATGCTTGGCCATGCCAAGTGTTTACAACCAACTAATGAGCGGATTAAGGGACACAATGGCTAAAGTCCAAGACGATGTCTATTGCGCATTTCTGCAGTTTGTTTGTAATGTTGTACCGCCTGGCACTGAGCCCGTTTGCGTGCCACTGCGAGCAAGTCCGTGCCAATGCGGGCAGATGCGTGCCGATGCGTGCCGATGCGGGCCAGTGGGTTCAAAATCTCCTTTGTTCGAGCTTGCCTGCGTGCGCACGCGTGCGCACGGGGGCGCACGGGGGCGCACGCAAATCGGAATTAATCCACGGGGCCTTAGTCAAAGTTTGCATGTTGCTACATTTGGCAGGGTTCTAGCAAACATACCCTGGAGGGTTAGGGTATTAAAGTGTACTTTTTTGGGCAGACTATTACGTTATCAAAATGCAATAAGATATGTGGTGTTAGAGAACTGCAAACAGGCAGCATGGGTACAATTTTAAAGGCCTTGCTGGATGATTAACATTAGTAAGCACAATTTTCACCTTTAAATATCAAGATATTAAAAGGAAATATAGCTTGCCAAGTTGTTTCTGCCACCTTTTATTAAAAGGGTTTTGCACACATCTGGCCAAAGTTACGAGGAAGAAATTCCATACCGAGGTTGTCGGTAGTTCGCTATTTCAAAATTATCATTCGGTATCAAAAATATATTGTCACTTATACGGTATTATTGAAACGTAATAGTCCAAGACTAGTACCTGATGTGCATCCCCTGATGGTATGATGTACGCCTGGATAGGTTCCGAGCCAATGTACTGCTTGGCCTTCATCAAACTCCGCAGCTTCTGCAAGAGGGCGGTTGTATTCTTGGTCGTCATGGTGATTCACAGCCTCCAGTTGCTCCCAGGTGCAGTGCTGCTGAATTGGGGTCAACTGATTTTCTGTTCAAACACAAAATGGCTTCAGTTACGTTTAGGACCCCATTCCTAAAATACACTCACTTGTTCTTCACATCAGCGCTGGGCCCGTTTTTTTATGACGACACTGCCTCCCCATTCAAACCAATCGGTGCTTAAATGTGCCAACGAACAAACTGCAGTTCTCCGATTTGAACGGGAACTCACTCTTTTTTTTTGTTGAACCGTAAATTTGCCTCCTCCCAAGGACTCTACTAAAAATTAGATCTGTCCCATATACATGTATATAGCCATGTTCATGGGTCTATACTAAAAACTATCACCAAATCATGGCCAAATGTTGAAAAAGGTGTTCTATGTCTTCAATCCTGGCCAAATCTCGCTGGGCCCCCAACCCCCAGGTCTCCTGTCAATGTTGCCTCTCATTGCGCGGTGTGTGCTCCATCAGCTGGAGAGAACAACATTGACCGGGGGAGTGGGGGAGTGGATGACCGTCGGAGGCTGAGGATATTTCCAAGTGTCCCAACCATTTTGGCCGGGATTGTAGAGTCGTAGTTACTCCATGGAAGATGAAATAGAAATTCCTCCACGGTCACTCAGGCTAGGGTGTACTTATTTGATATCTTGTGCCAGCTCTAGTGACTCGCTAGAGCTGCGGTTCCCTAGTATGTAGGACTATGCAGTTCATCTAGCGCTCCAATCACTAGCCCCATAAATGTGGCCAATTTACTGGACTACCTCCGTAAATAAAGGCCACACTGCCACCATGTACAAAAACATGTCGAAGTTTGTCAAATTTTTATTTTCACATTTAGGCTTAGTTTGTAGTTTATTTTTGCTTTAGAAGCATACTAACCCTCTTTATAGGCTAATCAGAAAGTGCTGCCTTTTTTCAGATGTCTAAGTTTCGTGAAATTTCATGTTGAAATTTTGATACGCAAATGTGTGCAAACAAATCTGGAAATTTCACGAAAAATAGACATCTGAAAAAGGCAGCACTTTCTGATTAGCCTATAAAGAGGGTGAGTATGCTTCTAAAGCAAAAATAAACTACAAACTAAGCCTAAATGTGAAAATAAAAATTTGACAAACTTCGACATGTTTTTGTACATGGTGGCAGTGTGGCCTTTATTTACAGAGGTAGTCCAGTAAATTGGCCACATTTATGGGGCTATCCAGTCACTAGACATAGTGCCAGCAATACATTTTGGGACAGAATTTCCCATTTGGTGAATTCAGTTTGCCATCTATTGCCATTATAAATGACTGGGAATAGATAGCGTAAAGTGTTTTGTTTAGCCAAAAAAAAAAAAGCACAAGTTGGCACATACAAGGGTGCACATTACTAATTGAAGTGAGAATTTCTACGCGAGCTCATTAGCACGAAAAGTGCCCCCCCCCCCCACCCCCCGGGGGTTTTTTAAAAAGGAGACAATTTGGCTTAAAGAAAAAGTGGGATTGTGTAAATAGCTGAGGATCAACTCCCTGGTTTTTGGGCTTCCATCTGAGGGCAGACTTGATAAAATTACAGTTGAAAAATGGGTCTTATTTGCACGCGCGATGTATGTGGGTACCTCACCGCTTTCAGGCGCCGCAAGTGTCGTGGAAAACATTCTCGTTATCTTGCTTTCCGCGACAACCCACCAGACGAAAACTGAACCCACTTGCGGCGCCTGAAAGCGGTGTGGTACCCACATACATCGCGCGTGCAGATTTTTTTCGATGTCATGATGTGATGCATGCATTTACATAATTAACAAAACAAAATGGACGACAGCCGTTGGAACTGGCATTCTTTTACGGACAAGCCACCGAAATCGTCAAGATTTTTCACTTTTTTTGTGTGGTCTGTTTCAAGTCGATCATTAGCTTCATGAATGACTACTAAATGTATGAGGCATGTAAATGAAATTTGGGGTGGGATATTAGAGGTGAAAATGGACAATTTCTGAGAGGCCATTTGTTAGAGTGTGGTAGCAAGTCAGAGACCACCCCAACAGTCCTGAATCCTCCAATTTCAATACGATATTGCACATCCCCTAGGGAGTTATTTTAGGGTCTCTTGCTACCATACTCTAATGAATAATATGTCTCCAGCGCTACATGTAAATGAATATGAGCATGTCAGCTGGAGTTACTCAAGCTATATCTGTGTATGGCTACGATGCAGAAACCTATTCAGGCATTAACAGAATGGAGTATGGGTGCTCAAGGTGCTTTGAGTAGAGACAGGTGAGTGAAGCAGTAGTGACGAAGCATGTCATTTACAAAGGAAAGAATATTGCAACCTGACGCTACTTCAGCAGTTGTGTACAAAGTCTATGGAGAGTCAAGACAATTTCTTAAGTATTTCCTACCAAAATTTGAAATGTTTCTCAATCTCAGTCCCAAATTCATGTCTTAGTTAGCATGAGTTAGTTAAGCCTATCAGTAGCATCGTTTTTGCAATGACTGACCTTCATTGACATATGAAGAAAAAGGTAATCCTTACTTTTAGGACACCTCTATTTTGTACGAGTTCTGTTCAAAACTGACTTTTGCAGATGACTGTCCAATACCAAAGTGACTTTTGCAGGCTAAAGAAGTCTTTTTTCTTCAGACAAACTCATGTTAGTTATAATTTTGAAAGCACTTTCAAAGAAAATGTGACTTCCCTACCTTTTTTTCATTTGTTTTTGCAGTTCGCCATCTTGCTTTTAAAATTTATTTTCTGTTTGCCATCGTCGTCTTTAACCCCTCATAAATCAAAACCCTGCCCTCTTTCTACAAAATCAAACCTGCTGATATTCAAGAGGTGTCATTGCCAAATGTTCAAATGTGTCAATAAATATCAGAATGTCACTTTTGAGTGTCATTTAGTCAGCTGTTTTGGTGAGTCTTTTAACCTTATATAGGAAAGGGGTCCTAAAAGTAAGGATTACCAAGAAAAAAGCAGTGTCACATTAAAACGGGTGTCGGACGCTTCGCCCCATTTCCACGTCGCCCAATGTCACTTCGCCCCTATCCACTTCGCCCCATCCCCACTTCGCCCCATCCCCACTTCGCCCCATCCCCACATCGCCCCATCTCCGCTTCGCCCCATCCCCACTTCGCCCCATCCCCGCTTCGCCCCATCCCCACTTCGCCCCATCCCCACTTCGCCCCATGTAGTATGAAAAAGGTGAAGGCTAGGGGTGCAGACCAAATAAACTGCCAAAGACCCCAGATAATAAATGCTCCCAATTCTAGAAACTTAGGAAAAATACAAACTCTCTGATAAGGTGCTCGAGACACAGATGAGAGAAATGATGGCTCTATCCCATTCAGAGACGCCTCTCCTATTGGCTTGTGATTAAAATCATCAGCCGCTGGATTCAAAAGAACCCGTAGGTATGGGTCAGTGAGTTAAAAGGAACTCACTGCCTTGAGGAAAATGTTCCGTCAAAATTTGTCTGATATATGTGACACTTACAACTTCATTTAGATGAGATCGGTTCCTCCAAGAGTGAAATTAGGATGTCAAAGGTATTGTCGTTCTCAGATAAGTGGGAGACGGGTTGGTATAGCCGGGATGGGAACAAAGTTGGATCTTTTACTTCAAGCTTTTTTCTCGGTAGGGGAGAGCCTAGCTCGAGAGGTTGGTTATGAATTGTTCATTTGGTGATGGGCTAATTCTTTCCATTGGTTAGCAATTAGTGAATCTGTTGAAATTGTTTTTTTAAGCCAATAAAATAGATGAGATTTTTTTTTTACATGTAACGGCTGGGGCGAAGTGGGGATGGGGCGAAGTGGGGATGGGGCGAAGTGGGAATGGGGCAAAGTGGAAATGGGGCGAAGTGGGAATGGGGCGATGTGGGAATGGGGCAAAGTGGGGATGGGGCGAAGTGGTTAGGGGCGAAGTGACATGGGGCGACGTGGAAATGGGGCGAAGTGTCCGACATTCCATTAAAACATTCTTTCCTTTACCATGTTTACATGTTATTATGTCATATATTATGTCGGCTTGCATGTTATTTGGCCCTGAACTTTGTTGATTCCATACTGTTTTCAATTTCAATGGAACTTGAATTGGTGCAGCATGTGTGCAGTGCACCCACAAAAGCCAAATGTTGATTTGGGCGCCCCCAACGGGTAAAGCAGGCCTGATGACCGCGTCCGGAAATTGGGACTACAGTCAACACATTAAAAATATATCAAACACTGTCAAAACCGTTAACACACACACAGTCACAGGCAGCAGTTTAATCATCATAGCATAGTATGTTGCAATGGATAATCCACATTGACTGGGATTACTGTGCAACCTTTTTAAACTTAAACCTAACACTTTATACTCACGTATCACACACCGACCGACGGCAACGCGACCGGACCAGCAGTACATAGCATGAGCCTAGTATCCGGACTAGTAGTGGTAACATGAGTTTGCGACTGGGAACCAGACTGATCAGAGGCGGTTTTCTCGTAGCAGAGGCGGGGCCACACAATGACGAAGGGGGGGGGGGAACTACTACGATAAGGGCGTGTGCGGTTATGCTTATGATTACTTTTACGGGTCTTAATATTACGGGAAATTGTACCATTTTAGGGTGATATTTCCATAGGGTTGTGTACAAAAAATTCCAACTTTAATAACCACTAAAACCCCAATTGACCCTTATTCTACCTCCACCATTTGTATGTGTTGGACCACTCGTTTGGATACAATTTACAGGATTCGATCTTTTCAACTATTGGCTTACAACTCATTTTTTTTCCCAGGATCAAGCATCAGACTCTTCAGTTATCACAAAATGAAAATATGGTAGATTTACCGTTGCTTTCTCCACCGTTGTCAATGTCGAATTTGTTGTGTTATAATTAGTTAGCCTGCATATTGTTTACCTTATATCTTCTGTATTTTTTTTTATCGCAGTAGTTCTAGTATTTGTTACTTTGTATTACTTTTATCATCGTACATAATTTGTTCTATACCTAGTATTTTAGTTCTTGTGAAGCCCACTGGGGCCTCAGCGCTATATAAAATGCTTTATTGTTTTTTCCATGGGAGCGCATAGTTTTAAAGAAAATCCCGGTGCGTTGCCGGGTCTCAACTTTAGACGAATTGGAGTTTGTTCCATATAATGCACAGTTCTCAAGACTGGTTTTTATCATCTTGTTGGGAACGCCTTCTCATAGGCTCTCTACCAGTGGTCCGCGACAGTTTGTCCCCGCTTGCTTGCCGGTGATCGGGACGCGAGCTGCATCATCAGGGGAGCTCGGAGCAAAATCCAAATTCCGTCTTGGGACCAAGACTGGCAATTCTGTGCTGCCAATTGTGTATCACAGGAGGGGGTATTCAATGCGTTTTAAAGTGTATTAACGGAGCGAGGACCCTGCAGGCCGTTCAGGCTGATCCGAGACTGGTGAGGGGGGGGGGGGGTGTCTTCATATCCCAATGTGGAACTTGCGAGCGCGAAACCTACGGCCTGATGCAATCTGAGGTTCTGTGGTTCAATCGGAGGCATTATTAGCTGCAGCTGTTGGGTTACAACCGAATCATGAATAAAAGTTATAGGGTCTTCACTCATATTTATTCTACATGTATGTTAGAGAGTTCTGAGAGCAATCATAAAATTGGGCAATTGAAGAGATACGGCAATGCACCTCTGGCCCGGACTTGGAGCTTCCGAGTATTTTGGATGCAATTGGGCCGAAAGTATTTAGCCATGTTGTGGAGGGATCGTTTTTCTAGATGGCTACTTTTCCGCTTTGGGAAACCTCACTCGTTTCAGGGGTCGTCTTCTTTCGGGTGCGAATTTCTCGAAAAGTCAACGGTCAACCCAACAACTCCTTGTTTCTGGCAATAACATCAAGAAATATCAAATGTATTGTATGAACGGTCGTCCATTAATTTGTCATGATGCGTCACATTGCGAAATTTATTTTCATGAGAACTCGTCAAACAAGAAAAATAATATAACCGAAACAATTTAGTGTGTTACACATGAAAAAAATACAATCCATGTCGTGGACGGGTCGGGTTTTTTTTTCAAGATGGCTACTCTTCCGCTTTGGGGAAACCTCACTCGTTTTAGGGGGGTCGTCTTCTTTGGGTGAGAATTTCTCGAAAATTCAATGGTCAACCCACCAAAAATTGAAAAGAAAATGAAAAATGATATGTTGATCATCATTTTTCTGTGCGGCATAAACACCTGTGAGTGTTCTAAGTATTTTTAAACGAATTTTGAAGTATGGGCATTTAGCACTGGTGTCTATGGGCATTTTTATACTGCAGGAGTGCACCCTAGCTGTTGGGCTTCATAAATGGCAAAATGTAGCCAGCGAGGGCAAGTTACCACACCTTTGAAATAATATAAGTACAGATCTAATAAAACCTAAGAATTTGGCAAAAACTGGCTAAATGTGCATCGTTAAGATCCTAATGGCAACACATGTACACAGTGACGACATCGATCATGAAAAAATCCTAACGTGTGCAGCAACGAATTTTGTTTTTCAAGATTGCTAATCACAATTAAGGCACTAGTGACCATTCATCTCCACGTTTACAAAGTCGCGGGGACATGAAATCAGTAGGTACTTGTAGTACATTTTATATAGGCTATACATTTACTAGTATAAGACGGTATACTATCCAACACAATGCTTTGAAAGTATGCTTTCAAAATTATTGAATATTGAAACAGAAATTACATTTTAATGCAGCAAAACACTCTTCCGTTCAGCCCAATGTAACAGGACCCAACCTCGTTCCCATGGTGTCGAGCAGTACGCCCCCACTACTTGCTCTCTCGCTATTGAAAACGAGGTTGAAAATAAAGTACTCCCTTGTGACGAGGTTGAGCAGACTCCAAAAAAAGGTTCGGTAAAAACTAAAATTGAATTTTGGGTACACGTATCTGAAAAAAAAGTATCTGAAAAAATTCCTGCAATTTGTCCCTATTCGTGTTTTACGTGGTCTTTACTGCCATTTCGACGCGTGCGCTTGCAACAGCAGCAATAACACGAAGTTATGAATAGCCCTATCATTGAAGCTGAGACCACAAACAGAAAGAGGTAGACGTCTAGAAGATTCCTCTGGATGTAACCGAGGTCATGGATGGCCGGTCGCAGGTGTTCACCGCCGAACTTGGTGACGTGAAGGATCCAGCGGGCTGCCGTCTCCACAGGGGGAGAGGAGGTCTGAAGGTCCCGTAGGATCAGAGAGACGCGCCGAGCATTTTCACGATACCTGGATTTAGCAAAATAACATTAAGAATGTTAGCTTTACAGTCATGAATAAAACCCCATTGTGACCCATGAGTTTCTTCCAAATTCAGAACAGTTGATTTGACAAAAAAATCACACATACACACACATCTGCGCCAGTATGAGGACCCTCCATTGTTCCCTTCTTTTGTTCCCTTTGTTTGTACTTTAACTTGTCCTCAACAGCTTCCATAAGGTTTGTACACGAAATTCTCCCGAGGACTAGTACCCAGGTCCTCGGGCCCATTGTTATCACACACACCCCATTGTCCCAAGTCCTCAGTCGTATAGGATAACCTGTACACACACATGCCATTCAGCCAAAGCCGGACAAAGCGTTTGGTGGAGAAAGTAGGCCTAACCGACGGTTCACCGATCTTGGTAATCTGTCCCAACCTTTCGACTCAAGTTTGACTCAATTCCACTGAGGGGAAATGTCCTGAATCAAAAATGCATTTACAAACAACGTTCGTAGGGAATTTCGTCGAGTTGAACAAAGTTGATTGGGGAAGGAGGGGAGGGACGAGCACCCCCATTCCTCCGCGACTCTATCTGATATATATATACACTCTAAAAAAGGCTGGTTAAAATGTTGTTGGTTAAAAAGGTTGGTTAAAAATTTAACCAACGTTGTGTAAAATTGTCCAATATTGCCCAACGTTTGCCCAACATTGGTTATTTTTTTTTAACCAACCGTTGGGCTGTTCACCTGTTAAGCAACAGTTGGTTAAAGGTTGTCTTTTTACCCAATACTGGTTAATTTACTCGATTTTAACCATCGTTGGGTAAATTGACTACTTTTAACCAACTGTTGCTTAACAGGTGAATAGCCCAACGGTTGGTTAAAAAAAAATAACCAACGTTGGGCAAACGTTGGGCAATATTGGACAATTTTACACAACGTTGGTTAAAATTTTAACCAACAACATTTTAACCAGCGTTTTACTTTTTTTCACCCCAAAAGACTACATTTTCACGGGTTTCCCTTCCCATTACAAACTCTCGAATTGTCCGACAAAAAGAAGTCTTACTTTGGTTCACTGATGACCTCGTGGATGGTTTGGCTCAAAATCTCGGGTGTCAAGGTGGTGATATCGAGCGATAACCCGGCACCACGGTTCACTATCCGGTCAATGTTGCCCATCTGATCTTCCTGCAGCGGTATGCCCACCAAGGGCAGTCCGGCCCACATCGCCTCGTATGTACCGTAGGCACCGCATTGACTCACAAATACCTTGACGCTGGGGTGTTCTGTTTTTAAAACAAAATGAATCATTTTAAAAACAAACTGAACTTACAACGAAAAATACTTCAAAAGAGTGACTATATATACGTTGCTGAATATACAAATTTAATAAAAACAAATTGTCGACCAAAATCTAGGAATGAATGGGTATGGAATGGAGTAGATTTTTTTTGGGGGGGGGGGGATGGGGTCTAATTCAGGCTGTTCTTTTATTGAAACTACTCGACCCACCCATAACTGTTGGTAGAGGCAGCCACTTTACAAGTTTGGTGTTTTGCCCCAGCTGCAACTTCGGTGGCGTACTGGTCTGCCAGAGAACCCGATACGGTAGCATGGCGAAGCCGTCAGCAAACATCTGTGCCTGTTCGCTTCGCATAGAACGAGCAAAGGTTCCGAAGGAGAAGAGAACGATGCCGTCGGTGGCTGCACCTAGAAACTCCGCGACGTCGTCTTCGATCTGTCAATTTGTAAAGGGATCTAAACGAGTTGGTCTATATTCCAACTCAACTTTGTGTTCACAAGTTCGTACGAGCTTCATATTCATTTCCGCTATAACATTCATTTCGCCATAAGTATTGTTCGCGTCGTTTCTACAAAAAGGCTATTAGGTAGAAAAGCTATTGCCTTAAAAAAAAATCGGTTCGAGAAGCCGCAGCTTCACATCTCAAACTTCGCGTGCAAAGTGGGACGGCTATAAAACTACAAGCATGCATTTGAAACAATTTTACTTCAAACCTTTGCTAAAAGCTTATCTTGCATGTTTTTTACCCAAGCGAAGATGCACGCACCGTCTGATTGGAGCTGAGTCCGGGAGTGTGGAGTACGTGGACGGTGTTGGGTAGCAGGGGGCGGGGGAACTCCAGAGCGAAGCTTCCGTGCAACAGCAGCAGCAACGCCTGCTTGTGCGACTCGAAGGTGCTGATGTCCGGCCTGATGTTGTACTTGATTTTCAATGCATCATAACTATCGAAGTTAGCCAGGCCCAGACGATAATGATAAAACCCGTAGTAGGTGTGGGCTAGGACGTTTTGGACTCGCTGGAAGAATGTCATTCTGTCCGTGAAACCAAGGGAGCGCTCTGGGATGTAGGAAGGGTCAATTGGTAAACCGGTCCTTCGGCATGAAAAGTGAAGAAAAGGTGATGTTCATTCAAATGAACCGTCCACACTCTCTAACAAATTCATAACTTGTATGATTTAGTTTTAGTAATTTTATTGGGGCGTCTGCAACATAAAAGTTTTTTTTAAATTGGGGTATTGCTTTTGCGTACAAACAGATCCTTCCTGCGAGTCGACTCGACAGGTACCCGGACTCCGCGGATTATCGATTCTAAAATTGATGGGAAATAGCCTATCCCGTGAGAACTTAATTGTTGTCGGGCCGTAAACAATTCTAATTTATAAAGTAATAATTAGCTAATTCTATTAATAACCTAGGCCGATTTTTTCCGTTTGCTATCTCATTCAGAAGTTATTTGCTTATGTATGAGACATCGGACGAACACATTGTCAATAGAAGTAAATATATAAATAAATAAATAAAGTTATTGGTTACTGCTTCGAGTTTCAGACTGGCCAGAGTCGAGGGTTAATCCTGCATATCGAAACTTTAAATTAAGTTCAACTTAACACAATCTGGATTTTTTTTTTTAAGCTCTGGCATGAGCTTCTATACATGTCACTTGGTGGTCGGTCGGTCGGTCGGTCTGTCTGTCCCCGAAAACTGACCAACAATATTTGACCCAAAATTGAGGAAATGCTATGCCGTCGTCAGTAAATGCACTCTTGACGAAAGTTTTCGGAACACGGGCTTTGTCTCGATCGATGTGCATGCGCGTCTATTTTGCATATGTCTGTCGTATGTCCCCGAAAAATTTACCAAAACGAGCCCTTAAGTTTCCCAGAAAATATAACTACCAAATTTTAATTTTCACATTTTTTTAATACTCAACAAAAATGTTTGTTACAAGTTGTTCAGGAAAATCGTGTAAAATGGAGGCAAAATATGTGCACTAATGTTATAGTCACGTGTTTTTTTTCTGTAGTGGTTGGACGGTGTCCAGAAGGAGGAAATGAAAATTGACCAAAAGTATGGTGCTCCATATGTGCCGTCGTCGTCGCATTTTTCGCCAGAGCTTATGCACTCGCACTTGTTTTCTTTGTATCAGGTGTTGGCATGGTTATATATTTATTAATAGTTTTCAGGACTTACCATGGACCGTGTTTCGTAGGCACCACGGACATAAAATTGTTGAAGACAAACGGGATGTCCAAAGCCTGTGCCAGTAGCGGGCTGCAGGGTACGGTGTCGTCAGCAACCAGCATGTCAAATCTCTCTTCACGGAGTCTGTCCATGGTCTTCGCATCGCCCAGCAGAACGTCGCACTCACGCAGCCACATCTCTGCAACGCCAGACAGGTCATTCCACACACCCGAGATAACCGGGCCAAAGACAGGCGCAAGGGCACCCGTCACGAGCACGGCGGAGACGCTCTCCATCACCTCGGCCCTGTCGCGTTTGGTGTAGGACGAGCTGAAGACCACGAACGAGAAGAGATCAGCGTCTTTTTGCCAGTCGATGGTGTTGGAACTGCTGATCAGGGAGACAACTTTGTGGCCGTGTCGTCTCACCAATTCCCTGCCTGACTTGCAGAGGGCCAAATAGTGACTGCCGCCAATGATGGAGCCGAAATACAAAAACTTGAACTTCTCTGAGGGTGATTCCGCCAAGGAGTCTTTCGCATCGGCTCCACCCATGGCGGATATCACCTCGAGGGACGTAAGGAGTAAACAAAGAAATGTAACTAGTCTGGAAGACATTTTGTTCCCTTCTATATTACTGAGCAGAAGACAACGCAACTTACGATGCCGTCGCGTCACTCACTGTTATGACTAAACAAAATCATATGGCGTTGGTGCATGATTATCTCATATTATAGGCCTACATACTACATTTATCCGCCCATTATATTTTGTGAACTTTGCCTGTACGAGATCACACACGAAGGGTACAAAGGTATGCAGCGCCACATGAGCATATTAATGCTATTTAGCAATAGTCATACAAGTTAGCAACGATCCACTGACGACTCGATAAATCGTAATAAACCAGGTAGAAACCGTGGCACACACCAAAAACACCACATAACCTATCAAATTAGTCTGAATACAGCCTCATAACCGCTCAAGGCGGATTAAGAGTCTGAAATCTCAAGGATGATCCTTGACCAAAAACTGACCTGAGGGTTAACTTAATTCAAAGGGTGCGTTCGTTTAGTTCATACATATCGACTCGTGTTAGCCCCGCGCCGTTCGATTAGTACTTTGTAACTATATTAGTACTTATATTTTGTAAAGACTGCCCTTTTCCATTCAAATGCCATTTTTTACCATCGCCTACCCTGCCATCGCCTACCCATTTATCCGCCCATTATATTTTGTGAACTTTGCCTGTACGAGATCACACACGAAGGGTACAAAGGTATGCAGCGCCACATGAGCATATTAATGCTATTCAGCAATAGTCATACAAGTTAGCAACGATCCACTGACGACTCGATAAATCGTAAACCAGGTAGAAACCGTGGCACACACCAAAAACACCACATAACCTATCAAATTAGTCTGAATACAGCCTCATAACCGCTCAAGGCGGATTAAGAGTCTGAAATCTCAAGGATGATCCTTGACCAAAAACTGACCTGAGGGTTAACTTAATTCAAAGGGTGCGTTCGTTTAGTTCATACATATCGACTCGTGTTAGCCCCGCGCCGTTCGATTAGTACTTTGTAACTATATTAGTACTTATATTTTGTAAAGACTGCCCTTTTCCATTCAAATGCCATTTTTTTACCATCGCCTACCCTGCCTCCCATATTTGTAAAGAGTGTCCTTCTTTTGTTAACAGGTACCTTTTTTTCTGAACAAGTGCCCTTAAAAAAGTCTTGCCCTTTTTGTGCCATCTACCATTACGGGTGCCTTTTTTTTCGCGACATATATTATTGTCTAATAGTGTGCATAATCGTCGGATTTGAAAAGCGCCCCCATCGACAGATGACACCCCCTCCCACCCTGTATTTGATTTTACGGATGCCGAGTGTCCGGCGAGAAAAACAGTGTCTACATTTCAACATGGATGTGCAACTTCCCTTTTTAAGAAATGTGTCCCCCAATAAAAATGACCTTGCTACGCCCCTGTTAAGTGTTTTTTGGTAGCTTCAGAACGAGGCCAATGCAAGGGCAGGTACAGAACAAAAATTTTTCGAGGGGGACCAAGCTCAAGAGGGCTCCTTCTTTTCCAAAAAGGGGAAGGGGATTAAGAACCGATATATAGTATTATGCAGTGTTGTAGGTCTCGAGACCGGTCTTCAGACCACTTTTTGCTGGTCTCGGTCTCGGTCTCGGGAGCTGTGGTCTCGGTCTTGGTCTCGGTCTCGGTCCTCTTTGGTCTCAATATTTTGGCTGAGAGCGGCAATATGTAGCATTTGCAGCTCGATCGATTACTTTGTGTTCACTTCGTTCAGTACCGTTGATAGTTAATACATTTGCTAGCCCGTAGTTCATGTTGTCCAGCTTGTTAACGTATCGTTATAAATCGTGGTTGATTTGGACTGCATGTTGGAAAGTCCCCAGTTGTGGGTCTATAAATGTAGCCTACAAGTCCATATTCCATGACGGAAATTTGAAAAAAAGTTCAACATTTTCTAGCTCCCATTTTTTTTTTAAATCAAGTATACAAGTCTTGGTAGAAGTTAAGTCCTATATTTATTTTAGAAAAACAGAGGCCCAATGAAAATTAAAATTGCATCTTTTATATCCGTTAGAAGTCATAGCTGAAACCAAGGGGTGACTGTGGAGTTTAGGATCCGAGATCCTATAACAGATGAAACATCTACCTTTATTTTTTTACTTTTGTCAAGACTGGATGCAGACAACATATCAAAGCCCATGTTTCTTAAGTGTAACTACTTCTTGCTCAAGTAAGATGCAATGTATCAATTTGTCAACACTGCCACTGGTCAAAAATCTGTCTGTAATCTTCGTGAATAGAAAGGTTACAACTTTAATACAACAATAATTTTGTGTCTTGTATTTTATTCAGATTATTGAAATTTATTATCAGCGGTCTCGGTCTCGGTCTCGGACTATATCGGTCTCGGTCTCGGTCCGCCTTGAAGGGGCTGGTCTCGGTCTCGGTCTCGAAACTTCAGATCTCGGTCTTGGTCTCGGACTATCCGGTCTCGACTACAACACTGGTATTATGCGCTATTTCCACATTGTAATATTAAAACTAAAATGGTATGCGTAGCTGATGGCTTGCGAGTGAGATTTGCAATGTTTTAATTTATTGATGAAGATTTATGACAAAAAGGAGTCTGCACTCCTCCGATTATCATAAGCGAAATATTGCCTTGTCAGGTGAACTATTAATTTTTTTTCGCATGCTTCGTGAGGGTCAACATGGGTCACAGATGTTTTCGTTTACAACTTATGGAAAATGTACACAAGGAGAAATCCGATATGCATACATTAAGTGAAATGAACTATTTTAATTATCTTAAGCCTGAAAACTTGAAAGTATTGTAAACTCGATGAGAAATTACGGATTTAAAACGGTCGTGAATTTTAAACGATTCATTTAAAACGGAAAATAACACCTATCGATTTTACGTCATTTTGCCCACAATATCATTTTCCCAACAACAAGGTACAATGTTTAACAACGATTAATCATAAAGCAAATAGAATCACATCGTATGACTAATTGAACTTTGAATGTCTCCACCTTATAACCCGCTAAAAACAGTTCATAACAAAGACTGAAAGGGTGCACTGGTACCCGACAGACTGACATGTCAATACGTGTAACAAGCAAGGATAGGCGTCTACCCGCGGTTACCAGCTGAGAGGAGAAGGATGATAATGCGCGTATACTATTCTGGGCTGTGGTCATAAAAGTGAGCTCTCTGACAACTACCTATAGTTGCCGGTAAGTGGAACATGTTTTGTTTTTTTGGGTTTTTTTAAATCGAGTACGATTACTTGATGAACAGAACTGAATAATTAGGTAAATGTGCGATATTGTAATTGTCTTCTGCACCCATGAAGGTTTTGCCATAGTTGGGCACCACTGAATGTGGTGTTAGGGGTTGTTTTAATGGAATAAATAATTTTCTCGATGAATGAATGGGAGGTTTGCGTTAACAGCATCTGAATGACAGATATCTCTTGGTGAGTTGTGTGGTTCTGAGAAGAACCAGTTGGTTTTAACTCGACGTTTCGAACAGTGTGCTCTGCTCGTCATCAGGAGACTGCTGGACTCTTGCTGGTGTAGTGGTTTAAGTAGTGGAGTTTACTTAAGTTCAGTTAAGGTGGGAGATTCTGAGGGGATGCTGGGATGCTAAGGTGTCTGGTAGGATGCTGAAGTGTGCTCACTGTACTGAAGCATGTCAGAAGGATGGAGGTACAGCTGTGGTGAGCATCAAGCTGAGTGCCGAGGGTTCAACAGTTTCTTGTGCCTGGCAGTTGTGTGTGTTCAGGAGGGGGATGGGTAGGGGTTGGGGTCGGTGATGTGCATAAGGACTACCTCCAATGCTGTGTCGATAAGTCCTTTTGATCTGAATACAGATCATAAAGGACATAACCGCTCTGAATGAGTGGAAGACAAAAAGTGCCTTTAATTTTGAAAAACGTAAGCATCTTAACCACAAATGAACCCCGAGTACCCCTCCCCATGGCAAACAGTTATGCCAGATCGAGGTTTTGTCATCTTTCCCCTACTTTTCTAACCACTCCCATTTTTTTGTTTGTGTAGGAAACGAATATCTCAGCTATTTCCATCTTCCCACCTGCAAGTTTTCCACCTGCTGAGCATTCTCCCCAGATCGCCATGGCAACGCAAAAGCGAGTCCTCGTGTGGAGTACGCCGCGATCTTTGTCCACCGTCCTCATGAGGGCGCTGTCACAGCTCCCGGATTCGCTGATCATACACGAGTTCCTGTTGTTGGCGGGTTGGAACGAGGTGGGCCTGCCGGACTGTCCCGGCGACTGGAAGGCAAACTTAAGCGACATGGACACAGAACCAGGTTTCAATATTAAGTCATGGAAGGAGATGTACGAGCAGCCGTACCCTGGCAAATCCTTCATTCTCGGGAAAGAAATCTGCGACGGGATGATAGGACGGATCATGGAGATGATACCCGAAGGCTACACCCACGTCTTCCTGATGCGCCACCCTTCCAAATCAATCACTTCTCTCGACAAAGCACTCTCGTATTTCCCGGATGATGTAAGATTGTCCATGCAGAAGCCCAGTTTCAAAGCCCTGGCTGATATATATGACTATGTCACCACGACACTCGGTCAGCCAGCGCCCGTGGTGTTGGACGCCGCCGACCTTCTTGCAAAACCCGCGGAGGCCTTGCGGCTGCTGTGTGAAGCCACTGGGATGCCTTTCAGCCAAGACCTACTCCATTGGGATCAGCTCATAGGCGAACCACCCTCCAACTGGTTAATGCCAAAGATGATGTGGAGCAACAACAAGGATGTCGGGCTCTTCAATTCTGCCTTTCAGAGCACCTGTTTCCACTCCAACCAGGCAACCTCGGGCGCTGCAAAGGAGAAAGACGCCATCAAACCAGAACTCCAACAACTGATCCAAGATGCTTTGCCGTATTACAACTACCTGTACGAACATCGCTTAATTATTCCAGACTAGGAAAAGAGCAAGCATACGAGTGCACAATAAGCGCTGGCAGTGTTAGACTCAAGCGTACAAACTAGCTGAGGGGGTAAACAAAATATAATCTGGCATGAAAGTCTTGCATGAAATCAATCACAATTAATGATCCCTGCCAGAAAAATGCGACGCCGAAAAATGCGACGCTGATGGCACATAATTATAAAACACCATAATTTTGGTAAATTTTCGGGACAGACAGACAGACAGACAGACAGACAGACCATCCGACCGACCGACCGACTACCAAGTGACGTGTAGAAGCTCCTGCCAGAGCTTAAAAACGATAGTTAGAATTTTCAGGGGAGTTGGGATGGGAAACTGAATATGTTTTTATATTCGCTATTAAAATCTGGGTTTTTTTAAGGGGAAGGAAGGGCCTGTATAAATACCGCTGGTGCATTAAATCGCAGAGCAAACAGCAAATACTGTCGAAAAAATCAGCGGATATAATTGGCACATGTTTGCAATTTAAAGGACATTAATTTTAAGTTTGTGCACAAGGGGTGAATTCACGCGTGACTGTACTCCATTTTGTGAACAAAAGAGGGCGCCATTTTTTGAAGAACACTTCGCTGGTTTGCGACTTTGCTTGCGCTCTTCTTGTTATAATAGTTGCAGACAGTGGCGCGCCCGGGGGGGGGGGCCTCGGGGGGTTGGGCCCCCCCCCCCCCCCGAGGTTGTCATTTTTTTTTTGTAATTTTTTTCCCCTTTAGTCCCACGATTTGACCTTGGTGGTATGTATGTGGCCTATTTTCGAGTAGTATAAAAGGGGTGTAAGTGGCGCTACCAACGTCAAAAAAGTCCACCCCCGGCCTGAAGAAAACAATTTGTGAGCCCCCCCCCCCCAGCAAAATCTTGGGTGCGCCACTGGTTGCAGACCAGTAACTGCCATGGACCCCATAGTCCAGGAGTTAGGCGGAGTTGAACAATTTGAGCACAAAATGGGGGTGGGGTGGTGCTGGAATGGTAATTCTTAAGTTGCTCTGGGTCGGATGTGGGTCAGGGGACCCTGTCAAAACTTTTGAGTTTTATTAACATGTCGCGCACATGCAAGTGCCGTTTTTGGATAAAAGTGTTGAGATTCACCCATGATGGCAACAATGCCGCTTAGGATTGAAATAAAGTCGGATACAGTTTATCTACGAATGAATTAAAGATGATATTTATTCCATATACAATTATACATTGTTTACAATAAATGGCACACGTACATTCTGGGTAATATAGTGGAGCTATATATATATAGGCCCATTATATTTTGTACAAATTGTGCACACATTGTGGTAAAAAACATGAAACTTGGTATGCAAAGCCGAGCTCGAGATAGTCTAAGAATCATTTTAGGAGGTGGGCCCACCTTGATTCCTGCCGATTTGGGATGCATGCAAGGAAGAACTGTATTTAACATATTTTTTCTTCTTTTTCCATGCTTTGAAATGAACTTGGGCATGAGATAAAACATTCCAGCATTTTCGGTTGTCATATTTTCCGCCCATTTTGTGGGCGTGGCCTAAATTTGTAAAGGGGTGGTGTATAATAGTGGTTTTTATCCCATTTAGAAGTTGACATGGGATTAACATTTCGAGACGGATCCACTTTGGAAATTGCCCACTGCAGGGGCGGAGCTTTATTTTAAAAGGGGTGCACAAAATGCAGAAAAACTGTATTTGTAGCATTCATTGTTCTTTATGCTTTGAAATAAGCTTACACATGAAAACCTTCCAATGTTGAAACACTTGTTATTGTCACCCTTTGGTGGGCGTGACCTATACTAGCCGGCGTAATAAAGCAGCTTGATTCAAAATAATGAGGCCCAAATCGTCATTTTGGGGGTCAAAACACAAATTCTGTATTCGTGAACTATATTTTTACCTTACACTGTAATATCATTTAATTTCTTCCGATAAATGTTTTTTTTTCTATTTTCAAAGTTGCATTAAATCGTCATTTGAGAAATTTCGCTCGGGAACAAATTCGGCCTAAGTAAATTACTTTAGTGTTTTCGCAAACTAACTATCACTTTATATGAAATGTCAGCAATACAGTACAATAAAGGCGACCTATATTTAACATTATAATTACAACGATTGTTTACAAGATTTACCAGCAATAATTTCCATTTACGCGTGCATAATAATTAGTCTTTTTTTAGATGTTTTTTCCCTGCCCTGCCGCACATGCATCTGCAGCAGTAGTAACACAATGAAAGGTTTACCCATACGATCAAAGCCAAGACGGCCAACATGAAAAGGTAAACATCTATGAGATTCCTCTGGATGTAATTCAGATCTTGGACGGCGGGTCGAAGGTGATCACCGCCGAACTTGGTGACGTGAAGGATCCAGTGGGCTGCCGTCTTCACTGGGGGCGACATGGTCTGCAGGTCTCGCATTATCAGGGATAGACGCCGTGCGTTGGTACGGAATCTTTTCAGCAAAGAGAAGAGTGACACCGTTGGGTAATATTAAAACAATTCGAAGGAAATAGCCATGCAATTTCGGTTTGGGGCTAGGCTGGGGACGATATATTTCCCACCTTTTTTATCAGGGAATGGGCCGGATTCCCCCAGATTTATTTCTGCTGAAGTAAACAAAAATCTCAATCATGACCTCAATCTCAATAATGATGTCCTCCACTCAAAATGACCACAAAAAGCAGCAAACGCATATTTCATAATTGGTGGCTCGAACTGACTTGGATTGGGACCGAGTTGACTCGAAACTAACTCAGTCGGGGTCAACTCGGTCCCAAGTCAACTCGGTCCCAGGTGCCAAACAAAATAGGTGGAGAACATTTCTGCAATTTGATTCACAGAACGTGATCCGTCTTTTTTTGTGTATGTATTTTCCCTGGTTAACCTTTTGATGTACTTATTTTGGTTTAATAATTGATTTCGAGGTTATACCGATTGTACCGCTCTTACTTGAAGCAGCCTGTTTCCCCGCCAGCGGCCCACGCAGCAAGTCACTCGTTGCCCACTGTACGAATGCCACATACACAGTCACGCGCGCCGTATACGCTTAGTACCGTGCGATATATGACAATCGTGACAATGCGTATATGACAATGCGTTTTGCATACTTAAATTCTCCGTTATTTTTAAGAATCATCGACCTGAAATATATTTTAGATTAATCCAGACTTGATTTTTTCACATTTAAGGGTCATTTTCGATAGCTTTATTGGCGCAAATTAAAATAAATCAGACCCAAAATACTCATTACTATATGTTTTCTATAGCGATCGCGGTGCGGCGACCCCCACTCAATCCCACAATGCACTGCGGTCATTGCGTGACATAATTAGTACAGAGGGTTATTAGTTCTGTATGCTACAATACGTTATTTTGAAAAATACAAGGGTGCATAATCAACTGATTTTTTGTTTTGGCGGCGAATTCGTTTGGTTATCAACGAGTGCGCCTGAGCTTTGAAATTTCGTGAATCAGGTGTTTATTTAGTCTAGTAACAACGCCCCCAGAACGCAGCTCTGTGCAATACAGATTTAACGGTTCAAAGGGACACGGATCAGCGTCCCAGTTAACGCTCATTAGTAGATGGATCGTCCGGAGATGGAATATTAACTCATGCGCACAACATAGGCGTAGCCAGCGGGGGGGCTGGGGTATTTAAACCCCCCCCCCCCAATATTTTGTAAAGACTGGCCTTTTCCATTTAAATGCCCTTCTTTTCACCAGCGCTTCCACCCCCCACCCATATTTGTAAAGAGTGCCCTTCTTTTGTACGGTGCCCTTTTTTTCTGAACCAGTGCTGTTTTTTTTACAAAAAATCGTGCCCTTTTTTCGCGCATGTACTGCCCTAAAAAAGCACCCTATCTTGTCCGTAAGTGTGCATATCGTCGGTTTTGAACAGCGCCCCCATTGATAGATGGTACCTCCCCCCCCCCCCTAACTTTTTAATTTTACGGAGGCCAAGTGTCCGGAAAAAAGTGTCTTCATTTTAGCACGTATGTGCAAATGCCCTTTTAAAAAAAATTTCCCCAATCCAAATGACCTTGCTACGCCACTGCACAAGCACACAATAAAATGTTTACCATTGTCCTTGACTTTTGAGCGTCAATTTTGGAATCTCAAAAATAGGTCGAATATGAATGTCGTCTCCCATTCCCTTTCAAAACGTTGTTTGCTTTGTTCATTACTTTATCTGTATGGATGCAATTAATGACCTTAATGGCTGATAAAGATGAACTAGAAAGATGAACCGCCATCAAAGTCGCTCGTCCGAGCTTCTAACTCATTATACCAAGATCCCTTCACCACGCGACCACCGTGTTAAATAGCGCCCTGCACATGAAGCAGCATTGCAAGGGCTTTATCTGCAATCAAGTGTAGTAAATTAACAATGCCAAACACCAGCGGTTATCGGAATCTTACAGATCTCCTATGCACTTGTGAGACACAGACTCTGTGTGGGTCCCATTATCTGCAACTCAGTATCAAACCATGATTGATCATTTAAAACCCTGAATTATTCTACGTTTTTCCTTCCTTTCTAATAATGAAACCAAGGGTTCCCCAAAAGTGCCCTGTAGGCACTTTAGCTCGCAAGCCTGACGAAACCTGTAGAGAGGAGACGATGAGGAGAAATTACAGTTTTAGAGGTGGGAGGAAAACCCCTGAAGAATATTCTGGGGAAAACCCACGGAATCAGGTAGGGACTGGAAACCAAATCCACATTGTGGTCCGGGCAGGAATCGAGCCCGGGCCATAGCGGTGGAGGGCGAGGAAAGTAACCACTGCGCCAACTTGACTCCCATAAGACAGGCGATGGAGACTGAAGCTTGAGACGACATCGAGCTTTGGAAAATAACCCATATAGTGGGGCAATAGGGAAAATATTTGGGGGAATCGTGCCTTTGATGATACAAGAATGGTATTTGGTACACTGTCAGAGTATGTCTTAAGAAAGGTATTTGGTTATGGGGGCCATCGCAGATTTGTCCTTTGAAAAAATATAGGTGGAATAACAAGCAATTTTCAAAATTTTCAAAATGGCTGCATGCCGTTGCTTGTTTTTCTACCTATATTGTGTTCAAAGGAAAAATCTGAGATGGCCCTATAGCCAAATATCTTTCTCATGACATACTCTGACTGTGTGCCAATTGCCATGCTCGTAAAGTCAAAGGCACAATCCCATCATATATCTGCACCACTAATATTACTCCTTTTATGTAGCATGCTTATTCTGATCATCAAGGCGTACCAAAAGACAATTTACTGTATATACGCAAGGCCAAAACGCAAGGTCGTTGCGTCATGCATAAATCCATGGAATAATGTATTAATGATGTATTTTCCTTTTACCAGTATGTTTCAGTATTTTCCTTTTACCCGTATGTTTCATACAAAGGGCAGACGATTTTGTCGGCGATTTTTAGACAGACTTTGTTGCCCTTGAACTAAAAGAAGGAGGAGCCTTACTTTGGATCGGTGATGACATTGTGGATGGTCTGGCTCAAAACCTCGGGTGTGATAGTGGTGATGTCAAGCCTCAGGCCGACCCCACGGTCTTCGAGCCGGTCCAGATTGTCCATCTGATCTTCGAAGAGCGGTAGGCCCACCATGGGCAGCCCAGCCCACAACGCCTCGTACATGCTGAAGCCTCCACCGTGACTCACCAACACTTTAACGTTGGGATGTTCTGGACAAGGTGTGATGACAAAAAGTTGCAGTCAAGTTTTTTGCAGTCGATGACATTTCAATCACCACTTTTTTCCTTGCCCAGGGCACGCCTATGGGTAAAGGCTGATTTAACAGTTGGTGAGGGCAGATACAACTTCCGTTTGGAGCATGCAATGGCGAAAGCATTGTGTCAACTTCTGTTCAGATAAGCTGTTATGGGGAGTTGCTTTGAATAATAGATGGGTGGAGTTGACTGTTTTGCATCGTTTGTACAGTGAAATCTCGATAAGTCAAACTCTGATAACTTAAAACAACTGTTAAGTCAAATAAAGAATCAGACCCTCTGCTGCACGCGAGCCTATTTGGACTCGCCATCAGTCTCGCCTAAGTTGTATTTGCGTTTAGCAACGTGCGCACACATAAAGTTTCCTGCGGAGATTGTGCGAGGGTCGAGGACATATTGTCAACAGGGGAAGGGGCCAGCTAGGGTGTGGGGTGCTAGTTGGAACGCCCAATTTCCGTAAAACCCGTCAACCATGTCACCAATATTTCTGGGGATGGGGAGAAATATTTCCAGGGATGGGGAGAAGTGGTTTTTGCTATAGAGGGGAGACGGTGATATTGCTTGAACAATGCTTTCACGATTGAAGGGGCTTCCATAACGGCGTCCTTGGAATGGTATACTGCGAGAGTTAAGACCAGAGGTAACTTTTTTCTATTCCTGTCGTGGGCGTATTCGAAACCTCGTTCTCGTGTTGAATGAACACGACAACGGGGTTTCGAATTACCAGAACAAACACGCGAACAGTGTTCGCGAACAGGATCATTTTCACTCCCCACTTATCAGGGAGTAGATGAGGAACGCCAAGAACAAAGATGGCGGATTTAGGCCCTACCGAAATTTGCTTTAATTTTTGTACATCAAATTTAAAGCACTCATTCAGTGCAGGAGTAGTAATGATAAACAAAATAAAACTGTACGTGGTCATAGAGTGGGCTTGTCGGCCTTGGCTTTTTCAATTTTGTTTTAGCTGTTCCGCAATTCAGGATTTCAATTATTTTCGAATTAATTCAGTTAATTGTCCTTTCTTTTCATTCGGCGTTTTGATACAGTGGCTGCCATCTTGTTTTTTTTGTCCAGCTGCACTCCACACGTCTTGACCCATTTACGACCCATTTATAATTATAATATGTCAGAGGCTGAGCGGGGAGGGAGGGGGCCTCCGATCCAACATTGATGTGAACCACCTACCCATGACTTGCGACATTGGCAGCCACCGGACGACTTTAGTGTTGTCTGCCAGCCGGACGCCGGCGGGTAAGGGAGCTGAGGTCTGCCACAGCACCCGGACTGGTAGCAAGGCCAAGCCGTCGGCAAGGACTTGGGCTTTTTCTCGTTCCATGCGTCCAACGTGTGTGCCTAGTGAGAACAAAGCCACGCCGCTGGGAGCTGTGTCCAGAAACTCGGCCACATCAGCTTCGATCTGATTAGGAGGATCGGAGGAGAAAAAGGGAGAAAACTGTGCTTTCTTTTAATTGATTTTGTTCCTGATTGCGCCATAAACTACGGTTACAGAGGTTGTACAAACAATAATGCACCTGACCAAGGGCGGATGGGGGGGGGGGTGCCAACGGGGGCCATGGCCCCCCAAATTGAACCCTTTTTTTAAGTGACGTCGCAATAGAGGCAGGCACTGCGTACGTACACCACCATCTTTTCCTTTAAAAAAAATGGACAAAGTGACAAGAAATTACCTCAGATCGCACCACAGAGCATCTAGTATTCAAACAACTTTCGGGGCCTTAAGCGGGCCGCGAACCCCACGCCGTAATTTTTTGACCCACTTTTTGGAGGACCAACATTTTTTTTGCCCCCTCCCAAAAAAATATTGTGTTCTGGATCCGCCCTTGCACGTGACACATTAGGAGGTCCATTTTGTTATAAGTCACTGACAATATAAAGATTATTTGTTATGAAGACACTTTCCCACTCTTTTTGAATTTGTGGTTTTCATTTTGAATGTCCTGGTAATATAAAGGTATAGGAAGGAAGCTCACGTGAAAATGTTGTCCAATTATAGAAAAGCACATGCAGAAAAATTTAAACTATTATTTGAAAAAAAGTCGGTATATATACCGTCAGACTCCCTAAAACGACGTGGTTCTATTGCGACGCACTTCATTCAATGACAACGCACGCGCGTTGCAAGCGTTACCCGCGCCGATTATGGTGACTCCAGGATATAGTATAAAGACTATAAAACTAATGGTGGTACGATAAGGCCAAAAAAAAAAAAAGTCTCCGGTTTCTAATATGGAGCTTGCCACAAAAATCTTATTCTCGATCATAACCCCTTCTAAAAACACGTTAAAATTGTGCAGCAGCAGAATTCCAGTCAAACCAGTGAGTTTGGCGGTTTTAAAACATCATCTTGTATTGAAAAAAAAACTTTTTCATTTTGCCGACGCGCATGGCTACGGCGACGCGCGCGCATACCAGAAACCGGAGACTTTTTTTTTTGGCCTAAGACACTCGCGTGTCGGTGTTGTCGCAGGCCTGCCGGCGATAGAGCAAAAGCCGTGCACTCGCATCAAGCTATCGTGCCTTCATTCATGCAATATGGCAACATAGCTTTGTCGTGACTTTAGACATACACGATTATGCTATTAGGGTATACATAAACATTTAAGCTCGAACTGCGCATGATTTTCAAAAAAGGTTATAGGTAGTATAAAATGTAAAGGAAACGATTATTCGTTGCAGTACTTTATACCATTTTATTTGGAGCCGAACCGGCTGTGAACAGAACGTAAATAGTATTTGGCTGCATGGGTCGCGGGAACTCCAAGGCGAAGCTCCCATCGAACATATAGAGAGACGCTTGCTTGTTGGATTCATAGGTGTTGAGCTCAGGTCGGATGTTGTACTTGACTTTCAACTGGTCGAAGCGTCTGAAGTCGAAAATCATGAACCACCAGAATTTGTAGAAGGTGTGTGCCAGGACGTTTTGGACACGCTGGAGGAATGTCATTCTGTCTGTGAGACCGAGCACACGCTCCGGGATGTAGGAGGGATCTATTGGTAACCCCGCCCTTAAAGACAATTGTAAGATAGAGAAAACAAATCAGTTGGTGCTCTATTGCTTAAGATGTATTTGTATCCGTATCTTATCCGGAGTTCTTATTTACACTGAAGAAAGTTGAGCAATTTTGTTAGTAAAAGTGTGCCAAGAATTTGCCCAACGGTGAAGGCTGTATAGAATTTTATTTTTTACTCACGTTGGCTCAGAAGGTCAGCAACAGTTGCTATTGTTTTCTTCTTTTTTATGGGATGTACTTACCACATGCCGTGTTTGGAGGGAACTGCGTGAACAATACAGTTGTAGATGAAGGGAATGTTTAGAGCCTGTGCCAGGAGCGGAATGCACGGGATGTGGTCATCAGCAACCAGCATGTCGAATTTCTCTTCCCGGAGCCTCTTCATGGTTGCTGCATCTCCCAACAGATCGTCGCACTCGCGTAGCCACATGTCCTCGATGCTTAGCTCACCGGGGAAGTCGCCCCTGACACCTGAGATCAGCGGACCCCAGAAGGTCGTCAGGACGCCCGTGGCGAACAGCTTGCCGAGATGGGCCATGACGTCGGCCCGATGGTGCAGCGTGACGGACGAGGTGTATACCACCGTGGTGGAGATGTCGGCGTCGGCCGTGTGCATCTGGGGAGGGTTGGAGCTGCTGAACAGCGACACCACCCTGTGACCCTGTCTCACTAGCTCCTTACCAGACATGGACAGAGATGGATAATGACTGCCACCAATCATGGAAACAAAGTACAAAAATGTGTACTTCTTGGAATGTGGCGGCTCCACCTCTCCTGTGGTGCTGTGTACCGGTGGCACCAACAAGCAGGACGTCATCAGTAGGAGCACGGTGACAAGTTTTGAAGACATCACGTCGGCCCTCTTTGCTAAACGGGAAGAAAGCAAGGATACCGTCTGAGGTACATGCACCAAATCTTGAATTGCAATTGAAAACATCATGCAGTAACTCTACAATATAGGAAATTGGTGATGGAATATAATTTACAGGAAAACATTTTACGAACCAAAACCGCACACACACAAAAAGCTTCGTATATTTTGATCAATCAGGAACAGCGAACAATAAAGTCGAACTGTGTTCAAAATAATGTACATGTACAAGTCTAACAGGCGTAGCAGCTGCCAGCACAAAAGATCGTTGGTCATGGTATAATACCATTTTTTTGTTCAAAGTCCGTTCAATGCAGAAACAATGTGGTAGGTTTAGCGCGAAAAATATTATTCCAATTAAAGCTATAGTCCATCATTTGCAGCTATCCGAAAAGTAACTGGCGTAATTATTGTTGAAAAACATACTTGGTTTGAAGATAGAAAGGGGATTAAACTCCCGTTGAAATTATTCTTTCTGGCAAGCTGTCATTTTGAAGTAATTAACGAAAGAAGGCCATTCCAACGGTGCGTCTCAAGACGCACCGTTAGAAATTTCCGTTAGTAGTTCGGTTTTTTTTATTCGGCGAAGTGCGCGCAAGCGTCGACACGACGCACACGCACGCGCGGTTGCTATAATTAGTCGGATCGGTGCGCGACATCGCGTAGCTGCAGTCGGCTCAGTGAGAACGTGCCTCGGACGCTGAATTCAGGCCCAATTCAAAACATGATTCAGCAACTTTTGATTTGAAATTGAGATCCTAGAATGCTGTTTTTCTCGGAATATACAGCTGAAGCTGAGCTGAAACTTCATCAGGTTAGTTGTTCAGCACCCTTCTTTAGATTTTGAGCACTTTTGTTGCTTCAAACGAACAAAATGCACAAATTACAAATGATGGACTATATCTTAAAAGTCAACGTAAACTCGTTTTCCGGACGATTACTCAAGACGTACCTGCTGTATTGAATTAAAATTTTGTCCAATGATCGGTAGTAATGTTAACAACTACCAACAATTTTAGGATTGTTTCAATTGGAGGATTCTGGGATTTTAAAATGGGGATGGGTGCCAGAGTTGTCATATCCGAAGTTTGTCCTGCCGCGTGAAGAGCGCCATCCATTGGCAGCATGAATATAAATATTATAATAAGCAGATGACGCTTTCAATTCATTTCCGGGAACATTATCATAAGCGAAATATGCAAGGCCGCGCCGCATCGGTGATGATGCATGCGCACAGCGTGTATGTGTATAGTGCGTACGTACCGTGTGTGGGAGGCTCGACTATAGAGAAGATGATGATGATGCATGACTAAGTAATGCATTGAACAGCCACCATCATGGCAGCTTCACTGTCTCAGCTCTCCGTTCTCAGCCAAATCAGCGAGGAATTTCTCCTCTGTCAGGTGTGTTTCGAGCGGTTCAACAAGCCCAAAATCCTACCATGTCTCCACAGTTTCTGCGAGGGGTGTTTGCAGCGATACGCCCCGGCCGGCTGTCGCACGATACGCTGCCCGATGTGCAAGCAGGAGACGGAACTCCCAGAAAATGGCGGCGTGTGCGGTCTGAAGGATAATTTCTTCATCCTCAACCTGTCCGACGTGTTTACGGAGATCGCGCCGGCAAAGAAGGGTCAAAAGCAGCCGGCGCGCAAAGCCATCTGTACCATATGTGTCGGTGCGGCACCCGCTGAGGCTAGTTTTCGGTGTCTGGAGTGCGTGGATTTCTTATGCGATGTCTGCGCCCCATCGCACGACCATCGCCTGGCCAGATTCAGCCGGCAGCATCACGTCATCTCGGTGCCGGCCTCGGAGAACAAAAAGCTCCTGAGGAGGGATATTTACTGCGACAAGCACAACTCGGAGACGGTCAGGTTCTTCTGCGAGTCCTGCAACCGACCCATCTGCCGGGACTGTGTCCTGGTCGAGCACAAGGATCATTCCCACACTTTCCTGAAGGACGAAGTTTCCAAGCACAGGAACACAATAGACACTCTGCTGCATGGTGTCAGGGACAAGATTGCCGCTTTCGAAGAAGCCATGAAGAGCGTCGATGAAGCAGAGGCCAATCTGGAAGCCAATCGGGGTCAGGCCGAGTACATCATCAATAAGACCATGCAGGACTACATTGCCCAACTCAAGGTACAGCAGCAACATCTCACACACAAGTTGAGCCGAGCCTGTGAGGGGCGCAAGAAGCAGCTGAATGCTCACAGAAAGAGTCTCCAGGCCGGGCTTGAAAACCTCCTGAGTGGCTTTGATTTCACGGAGAAAGCCCTTGGTCACGGGTCAGAGCTGGACATCTTGTCTATCAAGGACGAAGTCATCGACAGATTAGAAGGACTGTCCAACATCTCGCCACAGCAAGACTTGACTCTAGACCAACTCTCCCACCTTTACTTTGTTGCTAGTGAGAATGCCACCGACTTGTCGTTGCCTCTTCTTGGGGAGATCCGCTGTGGAGATCGGACCTTCGTAGACATGTCCGAAATGGGTGATTCCAGGTCAATCTGTTCCATTGAGTCATCAGAGCTTGGAGACAGCTCCTTGTCTGAATCCATCCCTAAATCACCCAGGAGGATGATCGAGCCCAAGCCTCTTTCAGTCAGTAAACCACAGCTACTGTTTCATCTCAAAGATGAGATGGACGAAGCCGGGGAATTTGACTGGCCAAGCGGAGTGGCATCTAGTGCCGACGGAGAATATGTGGCCATCGTCGATCGAGACAACGACCGCATTCAGGTCTACAACCGGAAGGGCAAGTTTGAGTGTAAATTTGGCAATCGCGGCCGCCATCCATGTCAGTTTGAACTGCCGCTGGATGCAGCCATCACAACCGATGACGACCCCTGCATCTACGTCACAGACGAATACAATCATCGCGTCCAGAAGCTGACGCTCTACGGCAAGTACGTCTCGCACTTTGGGGACAACGGGATCTTCAAGCAGCCCTATGGCATCGCCATCACCAGCCAGGGGCGCGTGGTTGTGACAGACATCGGCAAACACCGGGTGACGGTCCACGACCCCAACGGGAAGCTCCTGCATCACTTCGGGTCCAGAGGAGACGGCGACACGCAGTTCAACGAACCGCGTTATGTGGCCATTCACGACGACAAGATCGTGGTGTCCGACCACTGCAACCACTGCATCAAGATCTTCAACTCTCAGGGAACCCACCTCCGCACTTTCGGCTCCTGTGGCTCCGGGAACGGGCAGTTCATCGGGCCCACGGGGGTCTGCATCGACCGGGATGGCAACATCATCGTGGCCGACTGCGCCGACCGGGTCCAGCTCTTCAACTCGGAGGGAGTGTTCCTCCGGCATCTACTGAACGAGGGAGACGGTCTCAGTGGACCGCTGGGCATGGTCATCACAGCCACCGAGGAGTTGGTCATTACTAACTTGGGTACACACTGTGTCAATGTGTTCAAGTACAGTGGGTGGGTATGATGATCACTTGATTTGAAAAACTTATTGTAGTCCTTATCAGCTCAGTTCACGAAGGTCAAAATTATGGCAATAAGGTCCTAATCAACAAAAACGGTTATATTCATACAGCAGCCAATAATAATATCACATTTTCAAAAGACATTTCTGCAAGAAAATTTGGAAGTCAATTTGTATCAAATATCGCTTTTTTTCTCACGTAAAAAAGAAAACACAGGTAAAAGAAGAATAGAAAACGGCCATCCATCAAAACTTATTTTATGACTGTATTGAACTCGACTGATATGTTAATGTTCTTGTGTGATAGATAAATGAAGCTATCCACTTTTTAGTTTGAAATCAAATATTGTAAGCCACCTTGAAATAACAATTCAGATGTTTCTTTTTTTAAACGGAGCGGCTCTATCTTTACCAACATGTAATAAAAAAAGAAAAAAGAGAAAAATGTGAAGGTACTCTGGTCAAGTGGACATTAACTTGGTTACGTAATAGTTTTCGGGACAGCTAATGTAAATAAAAGTACAGTCACACTCTATGTACATTGAAAGTAGCATTATGTTTTTTATAAATATAGTTGACTGAACCCAGTTGAAGGGAACGTGGTCAGAAGACAAAGATGTAAATATGAACGGCGTTTGGGCCGTAATGTTAAAAAGTAAAATCATTGTCTTGCCATAAATGTACATAATATGCGAACGGCACTGATGTACTAAGCAAATCTTTACAACAGAATTACACAAGTGAATGAAACATGTTAAATTCTGCACACATGTTCTTGTAGTCTATACATTTTGATTCTATTGAAAAATCTATTGTAACTTCTATTGCAATGGTTGTGGAATGTGTGTATATGTATATGTAGAGCAATATAACGTGACTATATGTTCAAGTACAAATACAAATTGTGAAGCTATAATAGTTGTGAACATGTCATTACGCGCACAGTATTTGGGGCAGCTGCAATTCAAAACGAGGTTACGTAAATTCGGTTCCATGATCAGTTTTGTTTCGGATATTTATTGAAAAAAAGGACACACTTGCATAGAAATCTGCCAGGTAGCGAATACCGAAATTGGTCGTCTTTAAGATCCACACGAAGACGACTTCTATTTACTATTTTGTTGTGATAGAAGAAAACAAAAACATATGAGTGAAAATGTATTAGCTTAATCAATTAAAAAGTTCCGTTTATATAAAGCCCCTATAGAAGTGGCAAAGAGTGCATAGTTGAAAGTATACATGTCCATGAATTTATATGAAATATAATCTTATTAGTCATTCTATGTCACTTATTGTAAGGTATTGTGGCCTATAAAGTGGGTGACTTACAAGCAGTATGGTCATTTCAAGTTTAAGATGATTCGTGTAGCTTTCAAAGTCTATATAGAAGTATTCAAAATATTAAGCATGACAAGAAAAATCCAAAAATAAAACAGGTGATTTGAGTTTGAAAAAAAAAAAACCTATTTGTCATAGGAAATTCTTTGTGCTTATATTCTAAGTGTGTTTCTAGAATATAACAAATTAATATTACTTGTAACAAATATTGGCCATGCAAACAGGGGTTGAGATATATGTATAATGTGCGTACTTTGGTGTGTGTTCAAGTCAAATAGAGTGTAATAATGCTTCAACTTATTTATTTTTCATATCACAGACAATATTGATTGCATTCTATAAAATAAACGATTGGTTATAAATATTGTGGAATTATTATTGTATTTATCACAATGTAAAGAGGATTATATATTTAAAAAAAGCTTTTATGAAAGAGTGCTTTAATGCTAACAAACAGATGTTTTACGCTTTGTGTTATTAGGGGTTTGAAAACAGGCCAGTTTGCTTGATTAATTTTACATTGTTCCGTTTGAGATGTTTCGTTTGGTCAAATATTTTTCGCCTTTATGAAGTAACGCTTTTGTGTCCATTTTATTTTTTATTAATGAAAATTATGCAAGTATTAGGCGTCAGGGTATTGACTCAAATATGATTTACTGAAAGGTTATTGTTTGCTACTGTGTTCAAGGTTAAAAACTGTAACATAAACAGAGAACTGAGTCCCGGATTTATGCAAACTTTTTTGCTTGCTGAGAATGCTTAGAAGAAATGTCAACTTGTTTTTGTATTCACATCCAGAAGGAATGTTGAATTTGCAATTTGAATTTTGGCAGATAAGGCTGGCCATATACAAAATAAATCTGGTTAAATTTGCCTAAAAATCAGTCCAACGCGCACCCAGCTGACGTATATAGGTGTGCGTTTGACTGTTTGCTTGTCAAATCTAACCAGGTGTTTTACAGTATATGAGTTTAACTGTAAACAGAAACAGTTTTCTTGATGGCAATTATTAATCAAACTTAGGTTTTGTACCCGGTTTTGGCTTCCATCCCCGATTTCATGGTCCTATATACGCGGGAAAGTTATAGGCTCAATTTACTATTTGAGGAAAATCAGACAGTGCGATGCAATAGATTATTTCCCTTTAGTTTGAACACACAAAGGCTTTAGTTTGAACACACAAAGGCCTCATAAACTAAAAAAAAATATATCTATAGAGCCAGAATAGCCGTACCCGGAGACGAAACCAATATTTGGTAAATGTCCTTTGTTTGTTTTTTGGAGAGGATGTGAATGAAAGTGTGACATTGACAGATAGAGCACCCGGCGTTACATTAAGAACTTGGAGTCATGTAATTAAGGATCTGTCACATGCACAGTGCTCAGGCCTTCGATCCACAGTACTACAGTGTGAGTCATTCAGGCAGGCACGGTGCATAATGAGAAAACGGCTGCAAAAACGCGCCATATTGCTGGAAATTCCAAGGCTTCATACTTGCGTGAGCATTATCCGAGATTTTAATACATTTGAGCAGTTTAAATCCCACAGTGATTTTTTTCCTGAAATAATACAATTTTACTAATGATTTCACGAAGTTCCGTGATCAGTGAGCCGCAGTTAGGAGATTCCTACTCATTTGCAAAATCGGCGGATTTAGTCTTTTATTCTTTTATTTTGCTGAAATATTTTTTTCGACATTCGCACTGCATTCTAACTGCGGATGGCAAACATTGGATGACAATACATTCACAAATCTATGGCACTGTGTACCAGTCAAAATTATCCTCCCTCTGTTGACATTATTTTCAGAGTTGAAGATCATCATTGCACATTTTCATTAATGTTAAGATATAGGTTTTTCAAGCTATAATCAAAAACGAAGAAATTATTTGTGTACCAATCACAGCTTGCCTTATACGGGCTTTTAAAGTAGCAGGTTCAGAAGAACAAATCCGAATGGTTGTGGACGTTTGAGATCCTGATTCTGATTGGTCAACGGAGATGGCACATTATCGCTGTTCCCGTTCCAGTGTGATGTAGTTCCGGCTGTAACTGGAACCCTGAAAGGGATTTCTCTATAACGTTTCATAATTTTTACAAGCTTTCTAACCTTTCGGGAGGTATAGATCATTAAACATGTGTATTTCAAAATGTACAATAATGATGTTAAATAAGCCGGGAATTGAATGTTTTGACAGATAACAACATAGACATGAAGGTTTGTGCATTACTATTGTCTGGGTTGTTTGTTCCCCATTCCCAGAATGCAAGGCGAATATCGATTAATGTTCTACATTTGTGTATGCATTGTATATACTTTCATGTGGTCACAGTGCCAATGACCTAAACCGTCCGATCATTCGGACATGGCAAAATAATAAGTCCTTATCGTAGGGCCCGAAACGCCTAATAAAAATAGATTTGCCAGTACCGATGTGAAAAATGTTCAATAATGTACTTCTATAGTGTGTGCTTTTTTTCTCGAAGGCTACCCATGCATAGGAATGATAACGAATCTTAATTTGTGACATTCAGGCAGGCACGAAGCTGTCCTTCGCAAATGTGATTAAGATGACACGATAAGTCCATCAACCCGGCTTCAATATTGATGCGTGACAAGTCTGTATGCTTGCTAAACAGTGGCCCCTTAAGAGGGGAGTTATACAACTATAGACTGCCGTCGATTGAGACGTTGAGCCCCGAAAACAGTCTTATTAATTAGACGAAGAGTCTAGCTCGGGTCTTCATGATGTTCCAAATAAATGCTAAGGGCACGTTTAAGGTTTCGATATTTATGTGTAAAGCTTTTTGGGGAGGGGAGGGTGTCAATATTTCGTGTGATAAACACAACTAGAATGTCATACTACACTCTTCAGGCAAAATTCAAGAAGAACACTTATGCGTTTGAAGTTTGAAGTTTAAGGGGTGTTGGCGAATGCGTGTCTATGCATATGATTATTGTGATAATTGTTTTTTTTTTAGTACGTGTACACGGTACCGGGTAGGTCAAGAAACTGAGCTTCACTTTTTAACTTTAATAGGCTGTTGGAATTTCATTATCAATTTTTTTTTAAACTAAATTAAATTTGTTTAGGGATGGAATGTAATTTATACCCGAATACCGACCATTGATCTAAATTTCAAATTTCAACTTCAAATTTCAGCTTGGAGCCGTAAAATAAAATGTCTGTTAAACTAATAGCTTATTCGCTATAGGTTATAATTGTGTAGGCTATATTATATGAATCAAATTTACACATTAATGGATTGCAGATGTGTAAATGGAAATGAAAATTGTCTGACAGAAGAAAAATTTATACCAGTTTAGCCGATCGAAGTTAGCGGAAACAATGCTGTTTTCGAAGGAAACACGTAGGGCAATTGTGCTGAATGTCTAACTGACGCCCCCGCCATGAAGCCACATTTTGCGAGCATGACAGCGGGCAAGGAGAGGCCACGATTACGTTGTGATTTGTACCACTGGTGATGATGTGTGATTTACAAAGTGGTTGGGATTTTCGAAAGCTGGGCTTCTTCTCTGGTTCGACGCCAGGGAATTAGTCCCCCGACTTTGGGGACAACGGCTCAATATTTGTTTCTGAAGCCGCAGCCAGAACCGATGCCATCATTTCGCAAACCTCCATAATGGGGCGACTGATGCGCCCGCGGAAGACTACGCACTAGGCATGTCGTCATGGCAACCGGTTACGGAATCCTCCGCGGCCGGTTGCGTCAACCGGCCCATCGTGTCTCCGATACGAATGCGTGATGAGGACTCGTGTGTACAACTATAGCAGAAGTGCAATTACTCGTGTTATGGTGTTGAAACGATGTGTTGATGAAAATAGGTCCCTGCAGCATTTTCAATTAGGATTGAGGGTTTTCTTGTATGATACGGTATACAAAGACATATGGGTTGTCACTTTGGTCAAAAAACGCCTTTGTTGGGGTATTTTCTTGAGATTTAATTGCCAACAATAGTGATGTTTTGATGTTGCGACAGGCTGACACGCCAGAGAGGGGTTGTTTTCAATTTGCTGAGCTGCGTCTTTCAGAAAGAGGTCGATGGGATACTTCTGGGAAATTCTGATTTAATTTGGCACAGTCACAAGTGTTCCGATTTGCGGACAGTTCAGTTTTTGGCTTCAGAGTTGTTTACATGATGTAGGTTTACGATATACCCAGCGGTATTTTAGGGGCTGTGAGTGTACTGGGATGTGCTATCTCTTTGGAACATGACGGGTTACTATGTTTGCGTCTTCATAATAGTCTAACAAGGATTCAAGGAATCTGTTTCGCGTGTTGTTGTCCCAATGCAGCTAATAAACTTCAAAGATGATGTGTGATCTCGTAGTATTCTGTGAGATCTCACGGGATGCTCAAATATCTCGTAATACAATTAATAATATACTACAGACGAACAGTTAAATTTAGGAAGAACAGTCAAAGTTATAGGAAGTTTTAGTATCTATCACGATGTGACAGCGTATATTTAATGCATATTTTGCAGAGAACATTTGCCCTAGTTTATGACAATATTTAATGTTACTATCCCAAAATGTTGACATTTGTTGTGTCAATATATAAAGCATGATTCTGTCTAATACCCCAAGTTCAATATTTTATCATGCATGAAGTATGTTCATGTACTTGTTCATCAGCCTGTAGGTATATATCTCGCATTCTAAACATTGCCTTTTAATATACATGTAGTACGGCAGATATGTGATGGGATTGTGCCTTTGATAATACAAGCATGGCATTTGGCACACAGTCAGGGTATGTCATGAGAAAGACATTTGGCTATAGGACCATCGCAGATATTGAAAAAAATATAGGTAGAATAACAAACAATGGCAGCCATTTTTAGCATTTTGAAAATTGTTTGTTAATTTACCTTTATTTTTTTCTTCAAAGGACAAACCTGCAATGGCCCTCTAGCCAAATGTCTTTCTTAATTTTGACATACTCTGACTGTGTGCCAGATGCCATGCTTTTATCATCAACGGCACGATTCATCCGAATACTTCCCCAGGTATAAAGGTGCTGTTTTTTAATAGGTAACTGGATCGCCATCAAAATGTGATTCAATTTTTTTTTTTAGAATCGGAAATCTTCGTTTCTAAATAATAAGAGGTGCAATCGGGTTCATCACCAGTTATAACCACATGTCAACTCACGGTCAGGCCACTTGTAACCTAGGGGATAGACATAAACAAAGACCAAAAAAAGTGCCCATTATTACAGTTCATCTGAAAGATAATGATATTGTCTGTTAATTTGAGGTTGAATGAATTGCGATCGGAACGTCAGGCTGTAGCCGATTTCTATCGCCTTCTAACGAGGTCCGTTGAGTGTCGGCATACAGAGCTGGAGCGGTGTTTTAACCTGACTCACTAAAGGCTAGTATATGCCTTGATTAACATGCTAATTGGAAAATTGATTTTCCCGGTATGGTGCAAATATAATTTTGCCATGAAATATAAAACGCATGCGGTGAGTGACCTTACCGTGCTACAAAGCTTTACACTTGTTCCTTTTTTATAACTCTTTTTAGCTATGGAACTCGACAATAAGCATCGGTATTGCTGTAAATGCAACATTGATCGTTTACACTAAGCTATAGCGGGGTATTAGTGAATGATCATTGGGACTAATTCTGTCAATACATCGGTGAAGGTCATTGATGCAAAGTCAACCCATAAAAGACTTTAGATACATGCTCCATCAAATTAGGTTTTTTGCCCTTCACCGACGTTTAAACACTGCATACTCGGTGTGTTACCTCCCGGAGTGAAAGTCACTCGGGTATATCGCACCAACGCAAAATTCCATCTTATGAAAATGATATATACTCAAAACCAAACCCTTTCAGCACATGTAGGCCCAACATTAAACAATGCTATGTGTAACAATATTGATTCGTCCATTCTCGAGCGAATTGCACCTGTAATTTGGCAATGCAAACATAATTCGTCCAGTATCAAATTATTAGTGGGGCGTCCGCCCCGTGCCGTCGCGAGAATTTGTGTATTCGGGTTAATTCAATCGGAGGGTTTCACAAAATGTTAATTCAATCACGGGAATAGAATATTCGGTTTGTATATTAACTCTAGAGCCAATTAAGAGCTAGCTGGCCTACCGTGTTTAATGGCCGCTGCCCGCCTCTAGCAGACGATCGCGCACTACTAGTGCCACGAAGAATATCGCTCAATATTCAGACTCCGCTTTATTCAATTTGGCGGCACTTCCGAAGAGCAGATTGCTGGACTGAAATTTTAGCCACACACAGTTTTGACACCCATGACTTTTTTTGGCTTTGATTTGGGTTAAGACATTATCAATGTCAAGGTTATTTCAAGGATAATTTTTCGTAGTTGTGACTGGCCGGTCGGATAAAACAAATCAATGAGGCGAGTTTTAACCATTTTATCACAACATCTCGTCGGTAAGCCTTTAGTCGTTGTGGCGGCGTGGTCCAAAACCAATGGTTAGATTCACGTGCCGTGGTACGTGGGGTTCGAACCCTGACGGGGAACTCGGTGCTTAAGTTCCTGGGCAAGACTTTTTACTTCAATTGCCTCTCTCCACCCAGAGGAGTATAAATGGGTACATGTGAAGGTAGAGACCAGAATGCGCTGATCTGGAGCGGCTGCAAAAACAGGTCTCAAGGCCTGATGAACAGGGGTATTGTGAAGCGCTTTGAGACCATTGGTATAAAGTGCTATATAAGCACCACCTTATTATTATTCTTATTATTTAATCATTCCACAGGATTATTCCAGCACAGTTATTCTGGATCGCTGGGGTGCGTAGTAACATAGTCCATAGTAGTAACAACAGTACGAAAGCCGTACTGGACCGCACCCCGTATCTGGGTTCCAAAATAATGTTCGTGTTTTTTCCCTTTTCATGTGTTGACAGATTGCAACTAATATTCTTTCGTTCACGGGAATGTAACATTGCCTCAAACGGTAATATTTCATCCCAGAAGAACGAATATCATGTCTGCATCGTTGTCACGGGGACCTGCAATGAAAAACGGTACGGTCTGCATAGTTTGTATGCTAATACTGCAGCGGCTAGCCTTGCATGACTCAGAGATAGAAGATTGGTTAAAAATACACCCTCAGGCTTGGATAAACTCTTGTCGCGTCCACAAGTTTAATTATGGTTCACAATGCTTGCACATTTTCACATGCGGTGCGAGTCGGCCGAGGGCTTATTTGGATTCAGTTTACGAGGTAAATATTATTGTGAGTTATTAATTTTCGACCTCGAGTTATGATCAAGTTTAATTCGCGTATACGGAGTCCGAGCAGACGATAGCTAGTCACTATTTCCCGAGTGTCAATATATTGCCTACTAATTATTGGTGGGCCTTTATTTTTTTCTATTAATGTTATCCCATAGGCCTATATAAATGGGTTTGAAATTGTATACCACAAATAATATTGTCAAACCCTCATTAAGGTAAAAAAAATCAGATTCCTCACTGGCCCTATTGTAATTAAGCATAATATATATTTACCTTGAATCAAAAACAGTTTAAGGATTAATCGTTGCATTTCTTTATTTTATGATGTTAAAGAAAAAGGGTATCATATTACATTATTATGGGAACATCGATGGGAGATTATTTAGTACTTTTGTCTACAAAAAAAAGGGAACATCTGGTACATGTGAACATTTCCAACCCAATAACTACAACCGATTAACAGTTGTCATGAACATGTCAAGAAGCCGTACATCATGTCGGATATCCAACAACCAGATGTTGTTCTCTCCATCTGTGCAAACGGAATTTCTATAGTTGTGCATGGCGCCTCATACATAGGAACACCAGGTGCATGCATGAATCTACTCGGCACTGCTCGTCCCGTGTGCGACCTGCCGTTTGAGTCTATTCATCTTATAACGAACGCTGTGAGAGAAGTCGGACGGCTGGCTAGCATATGGCGCCACTTGCCGTGAGCCTTCAAATGTCATCCGTCTTGAATATTAAAATGTTCGGGGCGAATCATCTTACATCGTGCATTGACGTATACTGTGTGCTCATCTCAGATAATAAGGCCTCAGCACTGTAATGCGCATGACAGCGAAGGAGTGTATGTTAAGGAATGCGCCTGGCCGGACCAATCACAACCCAGCACCGCGTCTTATTTGCATATTCTCTGATGACTTTTTATTGCAGGATCGAAGTAGCAGTTTGGGCTGTTTTTTTTCGGTTTTGTTTTTAAAGGAAATCATTCAAAGAATATTTGACAAATAGCGTCGGCGATGCATGTTTTCTTTGTGCCTTGAAGTAAAAAAATGTACAAACAGGTGACAATAAAAAAGGCATGTAGGCCCCCAATAATGTTCAATTGTGATGTTAGTTTCACAACAGTACACAACGTAATGTATGTCTGAAACGTGTTTTATGTCAAAATGCAGATAGTCTTCGCACGGTCGAAACGCAACAATATTATGTCTATGTATCAGTGCATAAAAGGCACTGTCCAAGATGTATTATGTAAAGTGTAATATAAACCAAATGTAAAATATTATATCGAAATGTTACACTGAAAGATATATTGATGTTGCAAATTAATATGTCGATTGTACAGAAACAAATGTATCATAGACTCTGCTATGCTTTTAGATACTGATTGTTCGGTGTGTATTTGAACGAATAAGCTGCTGTAAAATATCTGAGAATAAAATAGTTGAATGGTGCAGTCAAAATGAAAACAATTGCCTTGTCTTGTTTTGTCAACATTGACTTTTTCTTGTTACATCGCGATTTATTTTCTTTTTAAATAACACATTTCCTGTGCACAACTTTCACCCTAAAGAAAGGATTTTGTTTAACCATCTTTGATTTTTACACAACAGACGGTTAATTTCTGCGAGTTTATAATATGCCTTTCCAGGTACAAAAATGTTGATTGTGATGACCCGTTCGGCCAAGTAAGAAAGGAAACAGTAAGTGTTGATCGTCTGGGTTTTTTCAAAAAGAGGAGGATGAGGACCTTTTTATTGTTTATTTTTTTCTTTTTTTCCAAGATGGCCGCCAAGTATTTAAATTCAAAATGGCCGCTAAAGTCGGTTCAAAATGACCGCCAGCTTTTAGTTAGCAATCCTTTGTAGAGTTAAAATATTAAACATGTTCTATGTATTTTATTAAAGCGACATCCAGAAAAAGTTAGCTTTTTGAGGTGAGGAAATGTTTTGTTTGTTTTTTTTTACTTTGCGAGTGAACACTTTATTTCGAAGCGATTTCCCAATTTTATTGTCAGATATCCAGCGAACCCTTCAAATGAGAGTGAAACTATAGGCCTCATCCTAATTTTCAACTGTAAAAAATCTTGCAATTTAAGGGAAGGAATTCTTGAGATTTGTTCAACTGCACCAAGTCAGGCGTGAACCCTCCACCTGATATACGTTGCGCCCAATTTCCAGACAACCAGTTAAATTGACTGCCGAAGTTATTTTATGAATTCACACCGCACGATACATGAAATATTTACCAGTATTTTAACTGGATGAATTTGAAGCTCGTTTAGAACTGGTTTGGGAACATTTTTTAGATTGGGTTATGGTCGAGAATAAGCTTTATGTGGCCTCTCTGGACTCCCATATATTTGCACTAAGTTTAGTTGGGCACCATTTGCAGTCATCAGCCGACATTTGAAGCAAAAAAATCAGGTCTCTGAAACCACTTGAGGAAAGTCGGGACTCGGGAGGAAATGTCGACATTACTAACACATTGTCGTAAAAGTTAATTATCTTAAAATGTCTATGCAAAGTGACCCTCTACCAGTGGCGTAGCCCGGGGGGGACAGAGCCCCCATGAAGCCTTGCCCCCCCCCCCCCCCCCTCCCACTGAGATTTTTTCTAAAAAAAAAAATACATGACGCCCCCATGAAATGTGAATGTTCCCAGCCCCCAGCGCCGGCCCCCCACCCACTGAAACGTTATTCCTGGCTACATGGGTTTGTGTAGAAAATATCGAGACAGTTATTTATTACTCCCCAGTCCCCATGACGCTCAATTAACGTCGGCAGCGACCGCAAGCCCCATTTTAAAGAATAAGTTAAGACGGGATCAAGACTTACCAACTTACGACAATGGAAGTGCGCGCCAAAGTCCCTGTTGAGGAGCACGCCTAGTGTGTATACTTTTCGCCATAATTTTGTTCTGAATGTTTTCTTCAGTTGTTCAAGCGTACACGCGCCACACGATATGTTTATAAGTACAGTGACCAGTCTAGGCCTCCGTAGAACAGGCGGTTACAAAATGGCGGCGCCCATGAGGAGTGTTTTTTCTTACGTTAAAAAAACAGGTACTTTTTCTCCAATTATCGACAAAATTTACAGAAATAAAATTGGTTTGTGCATACTTCTGTGCTACAAGAATAACTTAAACGTAAAAAAAATTGAAACACGCTTGAAGTATGGAAAAGAAAGTCAAGAGACTAAAGGAGCAATCAATGTATTTTGGCATAGGCTTTCACTAGCGCCGTGGCATGGCTATTGGTATTGCATCGACCCTACCTCCATGCATCGACATTGCCTGACGAGGTGGGGGGGGGGGGGATGTTGCAACCTGATGCCTCTTTTTTTTCTTCATTTATGTTAACAAAGCCAAAGCCAAGGTCAGTCATTACAAAAATGTTGAAAAGACATGAATATGCCAGTATGGCATGTCTGGGACTGAGAAACATTTTCTAATTTTGTTAGGAAATAATTTGTCTCGACTTTCCATACTCCTAGACATGCTAGGCTTTGTACTCGACCACTGTAAGTGGCGTCAGGATAATACATTCTTTCCCGGGGGACTTTGGTGCTGCAGTAGCTGTAACACAGATTTCGGCCTGCAGAACATCACACTTTTGCTCATGAATATGGAAAATTGCATTAGCATACAAACTAAAAAACACCGAAATACCCGGAAAATGGCGAAATGAAAATTGAAAATATGGTTAAAATGGGAGTTGGGACACAAAGGTGCATTTTCAAGGATTGCATTGAAAAAAATACATTGCATTGGCCCTTAAAATGCCTGCCTTTTCACCATTTTGATCTGAACTTCATATGTGATCTTTATTCTTTCAGCAACAAGAATATGTTGCAGCCGAACCAACATCAACACCAGATCTTTAGCAACAGGGCTTTCTGCCACTCCATCCAGGAATGCACATGCCGGACTCTACCCTGAATCAAGGCCAGAATTAACGACAGTTCTGTTGAGTTCAGGAAGATCATTAATGCAGGCTGGTCCGTCCTTCCAAGTGAGGTCCTACTCATTACTCACCGGAAGCTGCTGTGATTGGGGGACATTTAGGACTGGCCTCCTTCAAAGGTTTGTTTAAACCTTTCTTATAAACCCTCTTAGACCCTTCATAATTTGCTGCTCGTTTTTGCGCACAGAGTTAGCCAAAACGTAGGAAGTGATCCTTTATGGACTCTAGTTTGACTTTCAAAGGTGATTGTAAAAGTTGGTGTTTTTTGTGTGGAAAACTTGGAGCATGCAGTTGGACCATCCGGCATGCTCCACTGCACTGGCATGTAGCACTGCCATAATACTGTCTGATTTGCATTGTGTAACTATTAGAGCAATGTTATCACTGAGATGCAAAAATTGTTTGGATTTTTATGAAGGAACAAAGATTTAAAAATCAAGATTTATTGGTTCAGGATAATAGAGCGTGGAAGTTGACCCAAACAATCTGCAAGATTTTACAGGTATACCGACATCATAAGGACATTTTTGCAATCGATTACTGTACACACCTATGAACAGGTACAAGCCAGCTAGACTGGTTCCCTGACCTTACAATTCCTGACGTCCATAAATTGCTCTGTTTCATCTTAAGTGGGGTCAGGGAACCAGACTACAGGAACATGATTGTTTTCTTGGTTTTTCCAGCATCTACGAACACAAAACTTCAAACAAGTCAGTGTAACAATATTTGCTATAAAATACTGACCCCCCAAATCCATCCATTCCTGAAAATTACAGCAAAAGCAAATGTTGTATATTTAATAGGGAGAGGAGCCATAGGGAGAAAGCAGGCCAAGCTAGAACAGACTAGACAACGGCCTAAAACCGACGATGATGATGATAGGGCAGTAGATGGACTCTGTAAAAGAAAAAAAAATTATAATTTACAATGTATTGAAAATATTAAGAATCGACAACTATAATAAAATGCAAAATTTTGACCTCAACTTCTGTGTACAATGTAATCCATCACACAGATAACAATTGGGTTAATTCTAACCTCTGGGAGTCTGTGATTAGACTAGTCAGTGTTTGGTACCAAACGTCACGTGAAAAATGAACGTGAATTGGCGAGACTTACACGCTGTATTAATTTGCATCAAATATTCCTACTAAAACATACTAGGAACTAAACGAGACATGCAATTCAAGTTCGATATTAAGCAAAACCTTGTATTTTACCCCCTTCCCCTATTAGGTTAATGTTAGCTCCTGGTGCCGGGCTGCCCCAGCAGCATCAGCCCAGTCGGACGGTGGTAAGATTCAGCAGGAACAAAGGCAAGAAGAAGACTGTCAAGGCCGTCACGGATCGTTTCTACCGCTTCTCCAAGTAAGTCTGTCGGCTGAGTTCTGCTCCAAGTTTTCAGGGGTTTACTTAATAGCGCAAGAGAAGATCCGTGGGGGGGGGGGGGTGAGAGAGAGAGGGCGGATTTTATATAGCTGTGAAGCACAGATTTTCGCTAAGTGTAGACAAATTTTGCAAAGCTAAAACAAAACATTCTCATTCAAAATGTCACTCAAAATACTTTGTGACTAGTTCATGACTTATTGTTTATCCCACATATTTTAAGAGGGATTTTTCACTCGACAATCTTATTGATAGGAGCATAATATTTGTACTCGGCTTGCTTCTCTGGCTTACAAAAAAAATTTTGGATTATTTGTTCATATCTGTGTGTTAAAGGGCAATTCGGCCTGAAATCTCCTAACATTTATTGTTTGGGATTGCTTACTTATCCTATTTCAAAGGTCTGGTCGGAAGAAAACTAACCTAAGTCTTACTGTCCCTTTAAGAGTGAACAGCGAGTCTACTCACAGGGTTTAGCTCTGAAGGCCAATGACAGTAAAGCTTAAATTACAAGTACATGTTCAACGGACACAATTGTGTCCAAAATCTCAAATCTTAACAATCCAAGTTACTTTTCAATATTTCGAAAAAATATTGAGGATATCCCTCCGTCATAAGTTGAACAATTCCAAACAAGTTATTTAGGGTTTATTTCGTTCTCCCTTCCAGCGGTCTGTGGCTACGAACCATCGCTGGCCGCAACAAGAAGCGCTGGAAGAAATCCCCCGAGCGCAAACGCCGCACCAAGTGGCACGTCTTCTGCAGCAGGAGCCAATGCAAGAAGCTGGACCTGATGGTCACCAGCTCCTGGAAGCAGCGACGCTACTACCCGGACGACCCCCTGGAACCCTTCCAGGATCGCAACTACAAGGGCCTGCATTTTTTCCCCGGGGATTATGCGCTGAAGAGGAGAAAGGACTTATGAGAACTGGAAGTGTTTGTCGTTTGAATTAGGAGAACAGGTAGTAGCTCAATGCACGTTTGCCCTCTCCTGGTGAAACTTAAGTTAACTGTGAACCCATGCTTTACTACGATCTCCAGAACACTTTGATGTTTGCTTAATAAAATGGATGCCTAGTGTTTACTGCATGGACGTTACTACATTGGTGTGCAGCCACGTGTCACGGAATGCCAAACTTATAAAGCAAATAAGCATCCTCAAAATCACTCTATTGGAAATCCTTGCTTATTAACAAAACAAAACACTCTCACAAAGTAATACATTATAAATTTCTGTCTAGAACTTTTGAGAAAAAAACAACAACACAAGATTACTTGGGTGTGACAGCACGGAGAATACAATGCTTTTCAATTACATTAAAATCTACATTTCCCCAGTGGGTAATTCCAGCGCTATGTAATGTCCGTACCAGAGCTTTTAACCAGTTCGCGTCAGAGGCCGTGTTAACACTGGCAGTTTTTATACACAGGCACGGCTGACGGGTTCAAACGTCAAGATTGCCTTGAGTCGCCTCTGGGTGGCGTCTAAACACGCTAATCCCTCATGTCTTTTGTACACACACACAAAGTCCGTGAAGTCTGTGGTGGACCGTGTGTTGATCTTGAATTGGCCGTTGTGCACAGCCTATTGTACAGTTTTCGAGTATTGAAACACATAAGGTTTCGGCAAGAAATATTGTACAAATACTGTTGAAATGACCTTTGCGAATCAGTATTTGTGGGGTTTGGCTGTATATCAGCAGTTGGCTGGAAAATTGTGGCTTTTGCGAAAATCGAAATTTTTGGCAAAAATAATCCTGGCGTGAACTGGTTAAGAGTTCAGTGAATAAACCTGAACATGTATTTTTCTAATCTTTTTCATCCATTATCTAGTAATGGTCAAGGAGAATTACAGACTAGGAGTTTTGGGTCATTTCTCTAAATCATTACGTATGATGGTTAATTGGCTGTGTTACGAATATGACACTGCCTTTCATAACCCTGGCATTGCCCCAATGCAAAGTTACATTAGTGAACACACTTCAATACCACTTTTTTATCATGCATGTTTTATTTCTTTGTAGAGTGAACATTAATATGTCCAATGTGCACCTGGGTTTTGTGAACGCTTCTGGGCACATATACTGGAACTTGCATCCTTGAGTAATTTCTTTGTTCTAAAGTTTTCGAGTTTGAAAGTGTACTTTCAAAATGCTCCTATTTTAACCAGAATTAATTTCCTGGGCTGAAATTGGGATTAAATATCCCTTACATAAAATACTTCAATTTGCGACATATCAACACACCTTGCACATTCCCAGTTTTTGAGTAAAATCCATAGATCTATTTCTTGATAACCTTGTGGAGACGTATTCACATGTAGAAATTGCCCTGTGGAGACGTATTCAGTCTTTTGTTCCCTATTATAACCATGTCTCCACAGGGTACCGTGTAACAGATCAATCTGTCTACTGTGTATGTGTGTGAACCAGTACACAGTAGCCTTTTATTGCAAAACATGGAAAAATAAACAACGAAGATTAGCGAAAACAAAAACGATTTGACCAAAAGCAAAAAATACAAAATACACATGTACGAAACCAGCACAACACAATTTACAAATGTGTAGCGTATGTTTTCGAAACATTGTCATTTAATTAAAATCCAATCTGTACATTTCTAGTAATAAATAAAAATTAAAACTCATTTACAGTTTTATTGTCTCCTTCTGTTCATAATCTTTACATTATTTTTTAACACTGAAATACAAAACAACTCAACCTGAATGAAGTATATTGTACTGTACATGTATTGGAAGCTTTTTATGGACTGCTAAAGCCAGCCTAAAGAATAAGGCACATTTATTGGTTACAGATGGACGCCTCCTTTTATTATATTTTTTACATCTGTGTAATGGAAGTTGATTGATTTCCCTTCCCTCACTTCTCCATGTATCTTTCAACCCCTTAAATACCCCCCCCCCGGCTTTCTTGCTAACCATCAGTGGGGCTATCTGGGCCCTGCAATGTGTCCTGGAATTCTGTCTGATTGGAGAGTTCAACCGTCATCCTTTCAGTTGGATCTCCAGTGACCAAAGCTTCCACCTCGCCTGCTGCTTTGTCAGCCACTGCAACGTGAACTTCATCTTCGCAGACGACAGGGTTCGAGTTGATGTCCAATGCGGGTACCTGCACCGGTGATTCCCCTGCAGGGCTAGGGTCAGTGGTCATGCCAGGCTGTTGTTGAATTGGACTACCCCGGGAAGCCGCCTGTTCCTGTCGTTCTGGAGTTGGCTCCTCGGGGACGCTGCTGGCATCGGCAGACTCCTGCCGCAGGATACGGATTTCTTCCTCGATGCTCTCGGCAATAGTCTCTAGCTTCACCGCGGCATCTTTGGCTCCGCCCTGCTCGACGTCCGCATCTTCCTCCTCTCCTTCTGGCCTCACGTAATCCTTGTACTCCTTGACGGAGCAGGATCCCTCGTAGAGCTCGATCAGCTTCTCCAGCTTCTCCACAGGACTGCGACCTCTTGAGGAGGCACTGCCTGGGGTCTTGGATGTTGCCAGGGGGCTGAGTAGCGACCCCCTGTCCTGGCCAGCTGAGGGGGTTCTCGGGAGGGCAATATCCGGGGTGGGCTTGGCAGGGCTGAAGTCTTCATCGTCGCTGGTCTTGCTTTCCTCGGCCTCGGAATCCACGAAAATACTCGGGGTGGTGATGCTTCGCTGACTCTGCTTGGTGGAGATGGAGGAACGAGGAGGGATATTCTTACGTGACTTAGCCTGTCAAAAATGAAAGTGAAACAGAAGTAAATAAAAAACAAGTAAGGTTTTACAACCAGGCCTCAGACATCACCGGTTGTTACTGTGGATTTACACCCCTTTTTTGTTTAAAGAGAATGGAACAAATATTGCCATACATTATTCTGATGTTTTAATCAGGGAAATGACAGACAATTCAATCAGAACAATTCACAGAACAATTCTGTCAAGACTTTTTATGACGGGATAAAATATGCTTCAGAAGAGTTATTTGGGCAAAATCACGAGAAAGCAAATTTTGTTTTCCAGTCGCCCAGGCGCCGCAAAATCAAAAAGGGAGGGGGCGGGGCTGGACACAATCTGATTGACTGGGGTGCTCCTCAAAGCGGACAATATTTAATTTATTCCTGTTTGTGATATCGGTCAAAAGTCGGGAAAAGTAATACTTCTAGTGGCGGTTGTGAGGCAAGTAAATTGACACTATATTATCAGGGATGTAGTCCAGTTCAGTCACAAGTCCATTCACAATTCCAGTCGCAAGAAACAGTGGATGAACAATAGCAAGAACAAGAACAAGAACAAGGAATGCCTTTGTCAAAGCTCATTTCAATAGCTTGTGATTTGAATTGGGACTGGAGGACTTGTGATGGACTTGCAGGGACCTAAGATGCATTCGACTACATCCCTGTACATTATTGACTTGCCCCTCTTTTCTTTGTTCGCTTTTCCGTGTTACCTTGGGGTCTGGTGTCCTGGGCGACTCGTTGAAGAATCGCTCTCGCTGTTCGTTCAGGCCTTCTTCCATCTCATTCTGGGTGATCTTGGCGGCGATGTTGTAGCGCGTGCACAGCCTGCGCACCTCGTCCTTGATCTGTTGGACCATCTCCATGTCTCCCGTGGGGCTGACTCCCATGGACTGCAGGGCGATAGCCAGTTGTCTGTGGGTTGAATTAAAAAGATATTGTCACTTCAACTTTTTCCATGTTAACCCTAACCCTGCCAGATGCAACACACAAAAGTCTTTGGAACCTTGATGCACTGGGCTATCAACACTGGCGCATGGCAAGCAAATGCTTTGACAATGGGACTTAGTCCCATTGAACAATGCCACAGTTCCATCCTGTTGCAGTTGCAGTTTTGCCTTGGGAATTTTGACCTTATTGATCTTGTTTACACTGGACAGGCTTGTAATTTTGATGAGTGTTGCATGTTGTTGTATTGGGAAGGGTTTCCAGACAAAATACCCCGGGTGGGTGGGTGGGTTTAGAGGAAGAAGACCAATGAACTATTTGGATGCTGTTGCCAGGGACTGCCTGATGGCTGACAGAGATGCCTGGAAAGATAATGTGAATTTGATCTCTGCTACGGCCGAAGGATGATGATGATGATGATGATGATGGGTAGGTTTATAAAGCCGAGAGAGTACAGTAGAAAACACTGCCGCTATATGGAACACCACTATAACGAGCATCTGGCTATGACGAACATCCCCTTTGGCTCCAGAAATATTAAATTCTTCTATAATGTACAATCACTATAACGAATGACCACTATAATGAACATTTTTTATGGACCCCATCATGTTCGTTATGATGGCGTTCTACTGTATTAGCACAGGAAAACTTAGACACTATGTATTAGTCGTTCAGCTTGGAATTCATTTTTGAAATTATAACTGAAAGTAAAATGCATAGGGCCATTGCATAAACATGTATGGAAATTAAAAAAGCTACCCGATTGGCCTTCATTTAAAACTATGTACACAAATTAAATAAGAGGAGAAAAGCCTCCTCTAAGGTTAGCCACACAACTAATGCAAGAAATAATTGATGAACTGGGCTTGAAATCAATTTTAGATAAAGTCCATAGTTCATTGACAGATACATCATAAATGACATAGCTGACACTGTTGCAATTTACCAGCAGTATGACCAAAGATGTACAATAAGCTTATGACCCCAGCAAAATGTTCTTTACTGAATGACGGACAGTTTCGTGAAGGGAAACTCGGAAACACAAATTGTCAACTGCAAAAATTAAACAAAAACTCACACTCTGACAAGCTGGTCGGGTTCCACCAGTAGCTTGTCTTGCAGCATGGCCGCGATGTGCTTCCCGCCAATCTTGAGCTTGACCAGCGTCTGCAGGGCTTCGGCACGGACACCGGGCTCCGACTCAAAGCGCACCGCCCACAGAACCGCCTCCTGGATTGGCTCGCTGTTCTTGCCGATGTCTCCGAGAGCTGTGTTTTGATTGGACAGGAATTGATGCAGCGTTTGATAATTATTTGTCATTGAACTCTTTACAGTCTTGTACAATGATAAATGGATACTATTTACAGCTCAGTGATATAGATAAAAAATCGGAACCCTGTACTTACACAGCACTCACAACATTTATACAAATGTATATAAAACTACATATTGTGAAAGTGCAAGAAAAATCGTTGTAAAGTATTTGGTATTTGAAGTTAAAGCGGATACTTTTTTGACAGACGCCACATCCAGCATCTGGTTTAAGTGGACATATTTTGGAAAAAAAACCCATATAATATCTCTTAATATTGCCTTAATTAATAAGTAAAGTCTGACATCATGCCAGCGTTAATCTCCGGTTTCAGTGGCATGAAATGACTGAGAATATTTCTATTCCCCTAGGATGGAATGTAGTCTGATCAACCGTTCTCCACGGAGCCCATCTCCTGTAGAACGTCTGATATATCCAAGCATGCGTAACGTCATTTCATTCCGAAATCTGGACTAAGAGTTTGATAGGTCAATTTCGTTGCCACATTTTTGTAACACAACAAGCTGTACAAAAATGCTACTCATTGTGGGTGTGATGCTTATGCACGTGGGGAGCCCGCATTACGCGCGTATAGAAGGCGCCCACTGATTGGTCAGTTTCTCGAGGTCATATGTAGTCTAGTTGCATAATTAATCGCCGAATCTGCTTATATATCATAGACCATGGCCGGCTTCGCCAGGGCCAGGGTCTATTGGGTGGAGAGAGGCAGGTGGGGGTGAAGCGGCTTGCCCAAGGACACAACATATGACCAGCAGGTGGATTTGAACCCCTGAACACTTTAGAACACAAATTTTCTCTTAATTAATCATTAAGCACAGTAAACTCAATGACAAAAAAATCTGCATGCTGCACAGCCTGAAATAAAGGAAAAGGCCAAAATTACCAGATCGCAGAGAAAAAAAATCACCTTTGACTGCATGGGCTTTGACTTTCCAGTTGTTGTCAAACTGAGTCAGGAACAGCAGTTTCTGGGTGACCTTGGGGTCTTCCAGCGACAGCAGACTAGCCGTGTTGGTTGCGGCAATCCTTACGGCTATGTAGGCATCGCTGAAGCACTGCAGGTAAGCAGGTAGGAGCCTGGCAGTCATGATACCTGAGAAAATATTATTTGATGTAAGGTTGAAAATTGGTTCCTTAGGAAAACTGTACCTTAACTTCAAAGGCTAAACAGGCTTGAGAATCTATTCTTCAATTTAAATTGTTTAAAGGGAATGTACATCATTGGTTTTTGCTGTTATTCTCAGAAATGAACTATTTGAGGGGTTACTATGATAGATCAAATATTGTTCCACTGATATGTTTGAAGTTTTGTATTCGAAAATGCTGGAAAACCAAGAAAAACACAAATGGTGGAGTAGTCTGGTTCCCTGACTCCACTAAAGATAAAATGGAAATTTGTAAGGTAAGGGAACCAGTCTAGCTGGCCTGCACTCGTTCATGAACATGTTACCAATAGCAAACAAAATTTGGACTGAAAAAAAATGGTGAAGTTAAAGCAGTAGTTGAAAAATAGTTAGGTTTTCCAAACGGTGGTCGGCCGACCACTGTTGGAAATGTATACAAAAATACAATTTTCTTGAAAATGACTTCACACCAGGTGCTATAATTTTACAGGATGCTTTAGACCGTCATTTACCAACATCCTAGTAAGGTATTTCATAAAAACTTGGTAATTTTATTTTTCGATGTTTGCTAATGTTGTATATTCCCTTTAAACAAGGTAAAAAAAAATGCCATCCAGCAAAACCGTCCAAAAATCAATTTTGATGGAACCGGGAAGGTAAACTAAAAAAATTGAGCCTGACCTAAGTGTGCAATCTTGTTCAAAGCATCGATGCGATCGCGTTCGTTGCCCTCCAATAGTCTGTCTCGCAGGTCGTCGTGGACCTCCTTCCCGTGGCCCGTCCGGCCCATGGTCTGGGCGGCCGCCTTGCGTACCTCGTGGTGCCAGTCGTTCCACATCAGGTTGCTCAGCTTGTGCGTGATATCCTAGGAGGCATAAAAACTAATGCTTAATTTACTGGTGTCGACTGACCAGGAGAAGAATACAGTGGGCTTGTCCGTCAGTATTTATCAATGTTAATTGTACATTTTTGTCTGGAAATATTCAAATACTGAGTTGAGTTTTGAGAATGATGGGTATTACAGGAACCTGAAATCTCCTTGTTGATGGGTTAAGGGTGTGTGGGGAGATTTAGACAAATTTTGAGATGATCAATATTTTGAAAGTTAAAAAAATAATTAAATCTGATTTAAATAAAAAAAATCTGATTTAAATAAAAAAAAATCTGATTTAAATTTAAATAAAAAAATCTGATTTAAAGCTATAGTCCATCATTTGCAGCCATCCGAAAAGTAACTGGCATAATTATTGTTGAAAAACAAACTTGGTTGAAAGATAGTAAGGGAACTAAACTCCCTGTGAAATTATTCTTTCTGGGAAGCTGTCATTTTGAAGTAATCAACGAAAGAAGGCCTTTCCAACGGTGCGTCTTAAGACGCACCGTAGGAAAATTTAAATTAGTAGTTCATTTTGTTATTCGGCGAAGAGCGCGCAAGCATAGGCACGACGCACACGCGCGCGCGGTTGCTATAATTCGTCGGATCAGTGCGCGACGTCGCATATAGCTGCAATGCAAAAAAATTCAAAACATGATTCAGTAACTTTTGATTTGAAATTGAGATCCTAGAATGGTGATTTTCTCGGAATATACAGATGAAGCTTAGCTAAAACTTCATCAGGTTAGTTGTTCAGTATCCTTCATTAGATTTTGAACACCTTTGTTGCTTCAAACGAACAAAATGCACAAATTACAAATGATGGATTGTATCTTTAAATTAAAACAAATCGCCAAACCTGGCGACAACCCCCGGACTCTAACCTTGTTGATGGTCCCATTGAGCCGTGGCAAGACCCGGCAGGCAATGATCCGGTGCCGCCAGCTGGTGCTGTTGAGCTGCTCCCCAACCATGGAGTGGACCACGGTGGAGTTGGCGCTCAGCCTGGCCAGCAAGCTGACGCAGCGCTCGTTCTTGATGGCGTCCTCGCTGGCCAGGAGTTGCTGGATCAGCTCGCTGACGACGTAGGAGTCGCAGACCCCGGCGTGGGCCAGGCACTGGGCTGCCGCCCAGCGCTCCGGCTCGCTGCCCGCGCGCATGACATCGTTCAGGATCTTCCTGGCCTGTAAGGTGGGACAATTTATAAAACAATATTCATCTGGGTTGTTTTATTTCAATGAGTCAGCTCAAAACTGTGGAAGTTTTTTGAAAAGTAAAAGTTTTAAACAAAAGCACGCTGTTTTATAATTCAAAATTTTTGCAGTTTTACGTTGTTAATGGGTGATTTTAATTTAAGTCTGATCAGTTTAATCCTGTTAATCTGTTGAGTGATTAATGCATCATAATACAGCCACCAATTGCCATCCTTCTCAATGAGGGGATAAACACAATTAAATTACTGACAAGACGGAAGTGCAAAACAAGAAAAACAATATTAAGATTTGGGAAAATAACATTGAAGAATGGCGTAAGAACAGTGGATATTTTCTTTGTGTGGGTGCGTGTTGCTTTTCCGAAATGGTGAAAACTGAATTCATTGCCATTTAGTTATGCAACACTGGTGTAAATTATTTAGTGCCAATAAGTACACAAACCCAGAGTTAAAAAAAAAGTTAGAAACTTTTGACAGGACTACACTTGTTTTGTTATGCAGTGCAGAATTGTTAGGTGCAGCATATTGGGACAGTGCAAAACCAATACAAACTAAAAAATTTCAGTAAAAGTGCATTAACAGTGCATTTTAAGATTATGTGCTCAACAGTTTTGATAACCAATTTGATCAAATAGTTGTTCTGATTACTAACCTCAACATTAGATGGCTATCCAAGAGCACGCAGATATCGGAACAAATTGACATTTAAAAAATATAACTATTTGTAATAATAATTACAATATTTCAAATAATGGCAATATTTAGATTCCAGCAATCTAACTTTGTCCCAAATAAGTAAGATTTGAGGCTTTGCATGGTGGAGATACTAATGAATGAAAGGTTTACAGGAACACCATGTCGGAATAATTTCTTAAACTAAGAGAATGGTTCTGAGAAGAACCAGAGGTATAAACTTGACGACAAATCCCCCAATGTTTTTTTAAGGGGGGGGGGGGGGAGGGATATCATATCGTTTGTCCACCCCCCCATTTTTTTAATCCCTGAATAAAATTTGTAGCCTATATTTGATTCTGTAGCTCAGAATAGCTGATTCAATAGCGGACTACAAACTCAAAACAATGTTTAAACGAACCCTACGTCTACGTCGTGCTCGCATTAGTTCTGATACAGGTATGTTCCCCCCCCCCTGCTTTTGAAAAGCGATTGTTGCCCTTGTCAGGGCCCAACCACCTGGTTTCAGATTATGTCCAATCCCCATTACACTTAAAAAAGTACTTTCTCTAAAAAAGGTTTAAATGCCATGCTAACTGGACAAATAAAAAGTAGGGATGGAAGCTTGTTGACAACTCAGTTTCATTCAGTCAGACTAAAGAAAATAGCCAGCTTTGATACTCACCTCCTCATTGGGTTTGTTGAGTGTGTACAGAGCAATGGCTGCAGTGACCTGCACTCTCCTGCTGGTGTCCCCCAGGGCCTTCTCCACGCACTGCAGGAGGGCGTCGGGGAGCACACCCTCCGAGTCGCTGGTGCTCTTGTGCTGGTTGATGGCGGCCAGGGCCTTCTTGGCAAATGAACCTGAAAGAGACGTTTGGAAGACACACCCTGAATGCAAACTTTCTCTTTCATAAGGAGGGGGGGGGGGGATGCACAGAAACCTTTCTCTTCAAAGATTTGCCCTCCGTCCCTCTGTGTAAACCTGATTGTTGATTGCTTCTCAATACAGCTGTTTTAATTTTTATAAATTGTCAAATAAACCAGAAAAGGAAACTTACTAGGTGCTTGTATTAGTGTAGTGCAGACGAATGGAGTACGGGCGCGTGTTGGTTCACGGGCTGAATCACGCGCTAATGTCTTTTACACACATAATTGTGCACATGATGTATTCACTTTGGTACACACATGCTGAAATTTGTATCCTGGTGGAGACATTTCTTTGTTCTCGTGTAGTAACGTTTTCGAGTTTGAAAGTTAAGTTTCAAAATGCTCTTATCTTAACCAGAATTAATTTCCTTGGCTGAAATTTGGACTTAATATCCCTTTTCTAAAAGTCTTCTATTTGTGACATATCAACCCACCTTGGAAATTCCTAGTTTTTGATTAAAATCCATATATCTATTTTGTGAAAACCTTGTGGGGACGTATTCATCTATAGATATTGCCCTGTGGAGACGTATACAATCTTTTGTTCCCTATTGCGTGCACGTCTCCAGAGGGCGTGGTGTATCAAATCTATATTGAACGAGAAATTGCCTGGAGCAGGGTTGAACCTGCAACCTCCGGAATACCGTACCGATGCTCTACTGACTGAGCTTTCAAGCCCTATGTTGGCGGTCCCCAGTCGACTTTTTACACATGAATTCAGAATCATTTATGTCATATGGTTCAAAATATTGACTAGCCCATGGAAAAGACCAGTGATTTTCATGATCAACTTTCCCAACGGTCTTGTGAGTTTTTTCCTACAAATTCAAGAGAAAAATGCTTAATAAGGTTTTTGAATGCCACTTATATTTAGATTACCGTAATTTTTGAATATCGCGCGCGCGGCGTATAAGCAGCACGCAGCATCTGCAATCAAATTAAGAAGTGAAATCGCGTATAAGCCGCGCAGTATAAACCGCACCGACGTAGTAGTTTCAATTTTGTAGAACCTCCAAATTCTAGTCAAAATGCCTAGACCAGTTCCATTTACACTACGAAGCTATAAAGGGCCACAAAGTTATATCAAATCATTCACAGTTGATACTCTTACAAATACACAAACATATATGGAAATGATGATGAAATATAAACACGAATTAAACTACCGGCTGCCGTCCTGTCTCAGCATGGCCCAGCAGCTAGTGCGGCAAATGATAACATTTCCCTAGCACTTGAGATATCTCAACCCACCGTGTGTCGTCTGACTGGAGGCTACAAATGCTGCTTTGTGGCAACGAGCAGCAGTTGTTTGTCCTAAGAATAAACAGGTCCGTTTTTACAACAAAACTTGTATCAAAATTATTGTGATTACTAACGTCAAAATTCGAAGTTCACGGTGTAACTCTCTTAGAAAAAAATCAACCGCGTGCTGAAAAAATTTTGGGCCAGATCATTCATTTCGTAAGGGGTGATTTTTTTTACTTTGAGTTTATAGTTTCTTGAATACATTTCAGAAGAAAAAAATTATATTGTGACATTGAACAACTGATTATTGAATAGAAATATTTGGGAAACTCTAAAAAGTATTAGTTTCTGTTTTTAAACAGCGAAATATTGGTAATATTTGTTCCCAGAAGTACACCCCTTTATACAAACAAATGATGTGGTCATGGGGAAAGCATGCAGCATGCATGCAAACACTGCACTAGGATCATGCCGGTTGTCGATGTCGATGTCAGAGACAGCTTTCCGGCCGCTAGCTACTTTACATTTTAGTTGGGCGTGCTGCTTTCGGGTTTATGACTTTCTTTATTGATGATTCATTCCAGCAACAGATCTTTCCTTATACCAGTACATTAAATATACATTTGAATATCATTTTTATTCTTCACGGCTCGGCGTATAAGCCGCCCTGTGTATAAGCCGCAGTAAACATTTTCATGGGCAAATTCAACGTATAAGCCGCGGCTTATATTCCGAAAATTACGGTAGATGCATGTACGCATCATCTTCAACTTTTACTTTTTTTAACATCACGGAATATTATGTTAAGAAAGGGGAATCACAGATTTTTTTACTGAAAAATAAAAATAGTAATTAAAATAAAGTTCAATCTTTTTTTCTAATAAAAAAAGTCCACAGCCTTTCTTGGATTCGCCGGATGTAGTATTGCTTACTTTTGATTGGTACCCCGGGTTCGGCTGGTGGCCGGTAGGTTGCTGCCTTGGCAATAGTCGCTATGGCCTGCAGTCGGACGTGTTCATGTATGTCCGACATGTCACGCACGAGGTCATCAATGGAGCTGTCATACCACTTGTTGCCGAGGTGCCATTTGGTTCTCCACTCATCAACTACGCGTTACAAAAGAAAGGGGGAAAAAACAGGGTTGTTTCTAATTCAGTAACAATGAAGGCACACGAGGTCTACTCCCCTGTGGAACAACAGCATAAACCTCAAAATTGGCTGCAATGCATTAGGCCCCCTCCCCCCCAAAAATAAACGTTCTGCTTCCGGTTACCTGATCTACCCTAATTTTATCATCACGTTAAACAATTTGTTTGTTTTTTTAATCATGTTGTACTGTGGAGTGTCATGGCCAAGCGGTTAAGAGCACCGGACTCATGCTCTGGTGTTTCAGAGGCAACAGTGGCATGGCCCAGGCCAGGCCCGAACATTTGTGCCCATAAGCAAGGCACTTAACCATTATTGCTTCGTCCTTCGGATGGGACGTTAAGCCGGAGGTCCCGTGGGTTATATAAGGCCTAACGCACGTAAAAAAGAACCCAGTAACACTTATCGCTAAGAGAAGGGGTTTGCCCGGGTGTTTCTGGCAAGGCTTCAAGGTGGTGGAAGCACATGCATCATATGCATGCAGCAATGTTAGACTGGTTCCCGCCGTCCGCTAGAATGGCCAAAGTTAAGGACCGGAACCAGTCTTTGGCAGATATGGTGTAACAGGTCGTACTTCACATCGTGAAAATGACAAACAAACATCGACGGAGAAAGAAACTTTCTTCAAGTTGATTTACAGAACGGGATCTCTCTTTTCTGTGTATATAATTTCCGTATATTTTATATTTTCCGTATTAATGTTTTTATTTCGAGGTTACACCGCTTGTACTTGAAGCGCTACAGCATAGCAAGTTTATTCGAAATTTTCTACCGCTGGCAGCACGTGGGTTGTTGCCCGCGTAGTCATGCACGCTGTGATCCTGCGTGATACACGGCCAGTGTTGAACTGCAGGCATTGTGAATACCGTTGTGCACAGTGGTGTGCGCAACTTAAATTCTCCGTTATTTTAAAGAATCATCGACCTTAAATATATTTCTAAAGTAAAAACATTTTCCAACCGATTGGCCCTGTTTTTTGAAAGGCATGTAATCGGAAGCAGAACTAATTGGTTTTTTTTGGCCTTGTTGCATTGAGTGCCACTCTAGAAAATAGATCTCTAAAAAGTGTCCCACTGTAAATTGGACCTTAGGCATGCTTTGAGGAATCTTACCAAGTTTGACCAAGGCCTGGTTCTGCTTGTGTTGTCTCATCTCCGATGGGTCTGGTTCCCTGTGTGCCTCAGGGTCATAGCCTGCTTCATGGATGGTCAGTGAGACATCACCCTAAATCAAGTACAGTTTGAAGAAAATCAGAAATACAAAATGTTACCTTTAATTTACCACTTATCTACAACTATCAAATTCGTTTTGTTGGCTGTTAACTTTCTTTGCTCTTTTTTTCTGTGCTTTACAAACCTTGGGGATTAAGCAAACTTATTGAGTTGGTGACCTTTTTTTGCTCAACATATAATTTCTATGCTTAGCAAGATTTTTTTATTTTTTTATTTTTTTTTATTTGAAGTCTTATTTAAACAGGGTGGCCTCCTCAGTTAAAAACTGCTTTCCTTGAGGGCCCTGTATTAAAACAATTATATAAAAAAAACCACTATAAACTATAAAACAATTTAAAAAAGTAATATTTAAAACGAATACAGTTATTGAAATGCAAACATAAATTAATGTTAACTGTTTATTAAAAGCGAATGGATAAAGCAATAAAAAGCAATAAAAGATAACAGCATGCTAAATTAATAAATTATATGCGGTAAAAAATAAAACGAAATCCAACAAAATATTACGACAAACATGAACATATTAAAACAATATAGCAGCAAATAAATGAAATAACAAAATTTGCCGGAGAGATGCAAACTCATAGCAGTGTAAAGTAAAAACATAATATGACCAAAATAAATCCACTTTAAAACAAAATAAATAAATAAAATGTCCCACAATTCAAAGAAGTAAAGTAAAAAACAAAGAAAACGGGACGTCATTAAAATAAAACAATTAAGCACATCACACAAAGTTAATCAGATAACTTGCACATTTTAAAGTAAATGATAAAGCAAGTCTTAAAATATCAAATAAAACACAGTAATTAATTACACAGATGTTTAAACTGGGACAGAGTATGTGCCTTCCTTTGAGAAGCAGTTAGCTTGTATGTACCTGAATTGCCTGGGGCAACTGGCTCCACTTCTTGTACCCCCTGTGACCCTTCTGAGTGACCGCTTCAGTCGGGCCCGGTGCCTTCCCTTTCTGCTTAGTTTTCTCTGACGCTCCTTCCCCGCTCCAGGAGGCCGGGTCCTGGGGGAAGTCTTCTTGCCTGGTGATCTGGTACAGGTTGCCCGTGTCCAGCAGGAGACGGGAGGTGTCATGATGGAGCACCTGTTGGGCTCCTGTATTTGGAGATGTTAAGGAAGCATTACAGTGACTTTTTTTAAGACGTGGTTGAGATGGAGGAGGGGCTGGGGGAGGGTTGAGATGGGGGGGGGGGCGAATGGAAAATCCACAAAATAATCGGTAAAGGGTTTGGGGCCACGGAGGACTGTAGAGCAATGTTGCTTGTATTAGCAACAACAACAAAAACTTAGAATACCCATGTCTTTTGTATTATACCTTCATGGATAAACCTTCATGGACCTTAACGGTAAAATCTTACAAATTCCAGATTTCCAAAGGGATTCTTAAAAATTAAGAAATCAGGAAAACACTGACAGATTTCACCCCTGGTTAGATGGTTGGAGGGGTGCTACGGAAATCAATTCAGCCTGTCTGTCTATTCTTTTCCACCATTCCCCCCCCCCCTAGAATTCCCAATTTAGAGTAAACATTAGCAAGTTGCTTTCATTTTTTTCCCTCAGTCAAAAAAGAACAATTGTGTCCATGTACAGTGTAGTCCAGTGAAGGAATTCCAAATTGGTGTTTGAGATACGAAAGTATCAGATTCTGGAAAATTATTACTGAATGAATTTAAAAACGCGAAGCTTGTCCAGGGCTTAAAATATTTACAGCCGAGGTAAATAAACAACCATGCCTATGGCATGCTGGTGAAGACAATTTATTTGAGAGTATCCAAAGATTTAAAACATTGTTAAATTCTAAATTTGTGTACAGTAACCTTGTTTATTCAATAGACATTTGACATTCACATACTGTTGCAAAAAATAGCAGCAACCCATGGTTAGCAAAATATTACCCAGGTTTGCAGCATTGTTAATGTTGCTAGCATTGTGACTTTGGGTGTGATCCCAGGTTAAATGGCATATATGGGTTTGTTGCTACAGACTAAGTGCCTTGAACAAAGACGCCGACAAAATGGAGAACTTTCAACATACATGTGATAAATTTCTTTGTTCAACTTTTAAAAATAAGTTCAAAAAGAGTCATCAAAGTACAAGTGGTTTTGCAAACGCTACATTTATTTAGAAAGATACAAAGCAGTATCTATGTAACCATCTCTTCGCCTTGGTGACAGATAAGCTAGGGAGTAACATTCCCATAGGAAGCTGGCAACTACTAAATTGGGAGGTAGAAAATAGGGACACATTGTCTAAAATCTCTTGATCTATTTATGATATTGAGTTAGATGAGCAAATGATCTCACCGGAAAGCCATTCCTGCTCAAACTGGTTCTGAGTGTCGTGCATCGTGTCGCCCACTGCCGGATTCATCACATCTTTCAGAGTTGGAGGCGGTTTAGGTTTCTTCCGAGTCACCTTGATTTCCCTGGCTGTGCTGTTGAGGGATCCTTCAGTGCAAAAGTGGAAAGACAATGGTTAAAAATGTTAAACTTTTCCCTTTTTTTCCTTTAAATCTAAAAAGTAAAAAATAAATTCTGTTGAGCCAGTCCAAGAATTCAAATCTGTGAATATTAATCATTAGCTTCAATGCTTTTTTTCTTCTCAATCTGATTTATTATGTTAATTAAGTTAAACAATTCTATATTTATGTTAGAATTTAACTGATTACCAAAAAAGCTATGCTACATGTAGTAATATGTTCTTAAAGGTACAAAGTATACTTTGTTTATTTTTCCTACTTGATTTCAGCAACAATCAATACACTTTGTGGATGATACAAACTGACAGCATTTCGAGACTAAAAGCACAGTGCTATTATTAACCTGCCACTTCTTTCGCCAACTGTTTCTGCTGCCGTCGGACGGCATCCGGCTGGCGATAGAATGCCGCCAGGGATCTGGAGTTGACATCGTCTTCCACTTGCCCGCTCTCATCTTTGCCAGCCGCGGTGGTGTCGCCTGCCTGCTGCTGCTGCTGGCCTGTAGACTGCTTGGAGCCAGTCTTAGACCCAGTCAGGACTGTCTCCCTGCTGACACTCATGTCGCTGACACTGACCTCATCATGGATAAGGGTGTCCAAGTGACCCGAGGGCTCCCCGTACATGTCCACCAGCAATCGATGCAGCTTGTCCTTCTGTGGGCCTTCGGATGTCTGCTCCCCCACGATCCAGCGAGCCGTGTTCTTGCTCAGATGCATCAGCAAGTGCTCGTCCCAGTTCTGGGAGTACATGGTCCGGGACTGCGTGGCATTAGCCTCTTCGGCAGAGGCTTCGATCATGGGGTCTTCGGTGAGGAAAGCCGGAGATTTCGGACCCAGTCTGGAGTCGGAGTCGGTTTTCACCGTCTCCTTGTCCTCCTCGTTCGCGGCCGCCCCGATGGGCTTGAGCTTCTGCTTTCTGATTGGCTCCAGTCGATGATGCGAGCGTTTCTTGATGTGGCAAGGCAAGTGCTGATTGGTGGTCCTCGGGTTGTACCTGCCCACGGGTCCAACAAACCGCTTCTTCTCTCTCTGGACAATGTCGGAGTAGTCATACGCCTCTCGGATAGAACCTCTGTCATAGGGTAACGTGTGCGCCGCATGGGTTTTCACGACGTCCTCGCTGAACAGGAGATCTGAGCTGATTTTCTGGAGGTAGTCCCTTCTCAGCATATTCTGTCGCTGACTGAAGTAGGGGGTTGGCCTCAAGTCCGCCAAGCTGAACTTCCCCTTGAAGTTACTCGCATCGGCTCCAACTTGGGGAACTTTGATTCTGTCCCCACAAGGGAAAAGCTCAGGGTGTTGAGGCATCCGGTCCATGGCCATGGTTGTTTTGATATCAAAACTTCAAAGATTTGGCCCTAATTTAAACGGATCTGAAAGGGAAAGGCACAAAATTATGTTACAGAATAAAATGTTTACGATATAATATTGCACTCCATAATGAAGAAACTTTTTTGAACTAAGTTGCAGACTGGTTCAAGCACAACATGTTTGAAGCAAGATAAGCCTGTAAACGTGGCTATATAGGTACATAGCCACGCTCCGTTCATATTAGCCCCATAAATGTGGCCTATTGACTGGACTGCCTCCGTAAACATAGGCCACACATCCACATGTACAAAAACGTGTCGCACTTTGCCAAATTTTGATTTTCACATTTAGGCTTAGTTTGTAGGGTTTTTTTTTGCTTTAGAAGCATACTCACCCTCTTTATAGGCTAATCAGAAAGTGCTGCCTTTTTCAGATGTCCATTTTTCGTGAAATTTCCAGATACATTTGCACACGTTTGCGTATCAAAATTTCAACATGAAATTTCACAAAAATTAGACATCTGAAAAAGGCAGCACTTTCTGATTAGCCTATAAAGAGGGTGAGAATGCTTCTAAAGCAAAAAAAAACAACCCACAAAGTAAGCCTAAATGTGAAAATCAAATTTTGGCAAAGTGCGACACGTTTTTGTGAACATGTGGATGTGTGGCCTATGTTTACGGAGGCAGTCCAGTAAATAGGCCACATTTATGGGGCTACGTTCATATAATCATAATCTCTGGACTTTTGACTTGTTCAAAATCCCGGTTGGACTTGGAGACCTTCCACTTACAGTTCCTGAAATTTAACGAGCACTTTATCATGTTCAGTACTTACATAAGATTAAGAGTTTATCCACCAAGAAATTCCACTTTCCAGTGGCATAGGATCTGTCATTCCAAAGAAATTTGAGGTAAAAATGGAGCCCAAAACGAACTTGTAGACATTTCAAAAGTCCAGAGATGTGAACGGAGCGTGGCTATGTTATACTATAGCCTCATTTACAGGTCTAGTACTACTCGCACAGTCGCACTCGCAGTGACATCTGTTAAGTTATTTTCTCATTGACATTGTTGAATCATGTTGATTCTGTTTTCATTACATTTACAAAAATGCAAATAAAAAAAAAATCACATGAACATGTCACTGGGATTGCAAATAAATAAATAAATATTAAACCTAATTTGGTAGTTTGCATGCATCTCCAGCAAGGGGTAGGCACACGGGGTTACGTGACAGGGCCTAAAACTATGGCTATATCGCTAATAATATCATTACTGGTTAACGGCATTTTGTTAGAACAAAACAAAACAAATTATTAACTTCTCGAGGCTTGCTGTAAAAAAAAATGAGTTTATCGTTAAATGTATTCAAGTTTGATTAATGAACATCAATTATCACCTTCCTTGAGTAACCTTGCCGAAACCTTGCCATACCGTGTAAACACGAACGTTAATTAGGCCGCTATTTTTCAGTTATGGCCTCTGCACTCTGCGGCACTCCTGCAGTCCGCCATGTTGACTGTTACCATGTCGACAAATTAATTTAGAACGTGCAGTTCATGCAATTCGCAATACGTACCAGCCTTCCCATAGTTCCTTGCAAAAAGTAAACTCCAAATTAACTTGCAAACAGCAAAGCTTTTTGAGAGAGTCACCGGACCACATCGTCGTCGTGACATTTTGTTGAATGAATAAATGTAAATTCGTTTTTCACTTCAGGACCACGTGGTACAGCTCTAAAACAACAAACGCGAGTAAGATATCCTTCCAATTTATTTTCCTTATTTAACAATCAAGTTTGCGGTCTTCAACAAGCATGACAAGTTAAAGTCAAGCTCAACAGTCAGAGTTCGATGAACTGAAACAAACTTTTACAAATGTACAAAGTTCGAGAAGTTTCATTTTTCACAATCAATTCAGGATGTCACTAATTTCTTAATAGTTGCTGTCTTCAGCCAATGCCAAAATCAATGAAGATATAGGCTAAAAAGGCATTGGGCTTGGAAGACATATTTGGCAATGCATTGCAAGTACATTGTTTGTAGGCCTAGGCTGATTTATATTTTTTCTTTTCAATTAATACTAGTAGTATTACTAGTCTAATTAATTGCAGTTAAACTTCTCCAGCCTTTATGAAGCCGTAACAATCCCTTTTAAGTTTTAGTTGGACAGTTTTCGATATGCTTCGCGTGGAGCAGGACCAGCACTACCAGAAGGAACGAGAGGAACTGGAGATGCTGAGCAAGCAGCTCAAGAAGACCAAAGAGCATCTCAGCACGATGAGCTGTAAGGCTTGTCCCCCCCCCCCAAAAAAAAATTAATTAATAAATAAATAATCAATTTAGCAAACATGAATAAACTCCTGAGAAAATGTTTTCCAGGCTAACGTAAGTGGCTACCACTTGGACATTTTCCCAAAATGTTTCACTTGTTATAACTGACATTTTAAAGTTATCAATTTTTTTGGATGAAATTTGGAAGGAATTATCCAATCTTTAGAACAAGTTTGAGAGAAATAAACAAAGGAAAACTGAGAGCACATTAAGCCTGCAAGCTCACCATGATGTACATGTACCAGCCAACGGCTTGCAAGTTCACATGGCTGAACAGCTCCCTACATTCCCTGCTCCAAACTAGCTGAAAATCAGACAAGCAATGCGTCACATTTTAGGCTTGTGAACTTTTCATACCAAGGTAACAAATTGGCCAGAGTGTGGCATTGAGAGTGTTGTAAATTTGGCTCCCTCTAGAAGCATTACAAAAAATTCTGCCCCACGTCATGACGGCGAATGAATTCAATTGTGCATTTTTTTCATTATACAGTGCAGGCACACATGCTCCAAGTGGACTTGGCCACCCAGTTCAACCCTTTCATGGTCGAGAAGATCAAGAATGCTAAGGACCTGTGTGAAAAGTGTGGAGAAACAATCAAAGGAGAAAAATGAGTCCAACGAAAGGGGGAAAAATATCCTCTGAATGATGGTACACCAAAGAACCTTGCATTTCTCATTTAACAAACAAGTGTTTTTTGTTAATTTAAGACTGTTTCAGTTTGTATTTTGTAATTCGTGTTAAGACTCATAAAGTCATGTTCATGCTGTTATCAAACTCACAAAGTTGAAAGTTGATAAGTTCTAAACACAAACTTGAAAACTTGTTCAATGTTGTCTTCTGTGAGATTTAAGTTTGAAAATTGATGAGTTCTAAACACAAACTTGAAAACTCGTTTAATATTTTCTTCTGCGAGATTTAATTTAAAACTTCACTTATTTACAAGGAAAAATATACATTGCACTGTTAAGAGTGCCAGCGATAAAGTAATATTTCACGTTATTAACATATAAAATATATAAGTTGACTCTGTACATAGTACAAAGGTATTTGGAAGAATATCAATAGCTTCCTAGGCTACGAGTGTACATTTTCCAGTATGATCAGTATCTCAGAATTTTGACAATAATTACGAGTACTTTACGGAACCACTGAGCCTTGTTTATGTAAACATATATATTATAAATTTTCAAATAAACCACTGTGGGGAAACAAAGTAGGGGCATTATAATTATTTTAAAGTTGAACAAAGTAAATGGGGAACCGCCAACATGGGGTTGATAGATCAATTGGTACAGCACCAGAACGGCAATCTGGAGGTTGCAGGCTCAAACCCCATTCCTGTCAATTTCTTCAAGTTGTTCAACTTCAGAATAACAGATTCATGTATTTCATATATTGTAGTAGACATATATATATACAGATGTATTTTATCTTGGCTCGAAACTAATTCTGCGGCAACTAATAAGTTAATTCATTTCGGAGGAATGTTCACCCATTGACCCGAATTATCAGCTGAAGAGAGATACAAAAATATATCGTGGTACACTTTCATTTTTAGATGTCTTTCAAAGTTGTGGCCCTCACGTTCTGTTTTGTGTCTTAAATTGTTGCCTTTTTAAATAATCTTATAAGAAAACTTAACTATTTAAAACAAAAGTCATGCACATAATTGATTGCAAGCAGAAAAATCTGAAAGCAAGACAGAAAGAAATCAACTACTGCATTATTCAAACAGGATTTGACAAATAATTCAAAAAGTAATAAACAAACAAGACTTATGTACATCATTATCTGTTTGACTATCATTCTTAAGATTTCAGGGGAAAAAAACAAATCTGAACTTCATGGCAAAGTAAACTTGGCTCAAGACGTCGGTAATCAATAGTTATTTTATTTATGGTTGTAGAGCGCCCTCGGCCCTCGCACAACTGTTTTTGACTTAGTGTGAGCAGGCGTGCTGGTATAATTACTGGGCCCTTGGAGGGCGCACCACTGTCGCTCACTAGCATCTTGGGCTAACACTAATGGCAAAGCAGAGTTATCCTTGAAATATAGAGGGAAAAACATCAAACTAACGAAATGCATGCAAAGTAAAATTGTAAAATGGTACGTGTTTGTGTTTTTGGAAAAAAGGTGCATTCATGTTTATTTTCAAAATTTAAAAAACCTTGAACACCAGGAATGACACGCATACTTGTCAAGTTTTACTACATTTGAAATGAGGAAAGACAATTAAAAAACAAATTAAAAAGTAAATAACTTGTGTAATGTGTCTTCGTTATTCTATATTTTAAATATTCACTCATCTGTGAATATGTGAAAAAGTAAGAAAAAATAATTGCAAAGGAATCACAGCAAGCTTGACCAGTGGTTGATTCCGACTAGCATGAGCTCAATCAGAATTAGTTCAGCACATCTCGATGAAAAGATTTGTTTGGTGAAAGTAAGCGGCAATCAGTTGCTGGAGTTTGAAGAATAGCGCCCTCTATTGCTGTTGGAAGCAGGCGGAACGAAGTTCCTGTACAGGCGCGCGAAGGTGTCTTTCTCCGTGATCTCATCGGCGTCGGGTCGGTTGGCGGGATTGTTGGACAGCAACATCTTTATGAGCTCAGTCTGCAAGCAAGTTTGCGATAAAGCATACAGAAACCACATTACTACGAAAATCACAAGGAAAGCAAAACATCATCCCACAAATTGTTGCACGGTCATGTAGCGTATTAAAGGGAGGATACAACATTTGCAAACATCAAAAAACAAAATGATCAAATTAGCACGAAATACCTTACTGGATTGTTAGGGAATGACAGTCTAAAGCATCCTGTTAAATCATGGCTCCTGGTGTGCTGACATTTCCAAGAAAAAGTGTATTTTTCCAACGCTGGTCGGCCGACCAGCGTTGGAGAAAACTGACTTTTTTCAAAAACTGCTCATAATTTGTCATATTTAGTTATTCTGCATTTTCTTAGCAATTGATTACGCACCTGTGAAGGGGTACAAGCCTGCTAGACTGATTCTCTGACCTTACAATTCCCCCAAAGTCTATAAATTGCTCTGTTTCATCTTGAGTGGGGTCAGGGAACCAGACTATAAGAATGTGAATGGTTTTCTTGGTTTTTCAGCATCTAAAGCCAAAAACATGAAACCAGTCAGTGTAATGATATTTTCTATAACAAACTAATCTTCCAAATCCCTTTATTTTTGAAAGTTGCGGCAAAAGCAAATGTTGTACATTCCCTTTAAAGCTACAGCTTTGGTGACTTACAAATTCATTATAGTGTCAACATTATAACAAGAGTGACTGAACATTGAGACTTTTTTTTACGGCAGAGGTGTATTGTGGTGCCACACCATCTAGCTGCACAGTAAGGCTTAATGAAAAAAACCAAGTAATTAATCAAAAGATTTAAACACTAACCTACTGTTGGAGTTTGATTGGTTATGGGCTGTTAGGGTTAAGGCAAAGGTGTATTGTGGTGCCACAGTGCATTTAACACTGGTAAACCACTCCAAAGTTTTGTCCCAAAAAAAAGAGAATTAAAAGCCTACCTCCGACGGTAGTTCCTTTGCAAATCTGTCAGGGAACTTCTGCTGTCGCGATCCTGTCATCACCTGAAAAGATTATGTCAACATTTTCTTAGAGTTTATCAAAGTCGAATCTAAAAGCAGGGATTTTTTTAAGAATTTTTTTTGTTAATGAAGTTTTAATATTTTGTCACTATTGGTTGGGTGTGAACCCAGGTCAGGGTTCGGGCATTTTTCATTCTATATCGCCTTGGGCTAACATCAGGTGTGGTTGGGTAAACAAATTCACCTACAATCCTGGCCAAATTTCGCTGGGCCCCCAACCCCCTGGCCCCCATTCAATGTTGTCTCTCATTGCACGGTGTGTGCTCCATCAGCTGGAGGGAATAACATTGACCGGGGGAGCGGGGGAGTGGGTGACCATCGCTAGGCTCAGGAAGTGTCCCAACCATTTTGGCCGGGATTGTAAGTCGGATTCTAACGAAGGACAGCTGTAAAAAAAAAAGTACTGCAACTGCCAATGAAATTTATGACAATTTGACTCAGGTTGGATGTGAACCCAAGTGTGTATATGTATCATGGTGATCTTTGTACGTTCTGACTAAATATTGCGATTGACTACGGTTTTGGCAAAAAGGGGTTGGCTAACTTAATTTGAAGAGTAAAAAAGATAGTCCAGTGGTCTCGGGTTCAAGTCCAGGTACACTCCAATAGATTGATCCAGTAAGCCCTGCCCAGAGGTGTTTTGACCAATCACAGCAGTGATTAATGTCGGACGTGTGCGCGCATGTGCCGCTGCAACATGCAGTGTGGCACTGGAGAGGCGAATGTTTTGTAGCACACACATGCGCAGTGGGCAGGGCCTTATTGCTTTATCCAGCTGAATAAAAAATCTCGGCAAATGATATCGACAGAGCAGATTTACCATGATACGCTCCATCTGTGTGCCGAAGGGATGCAACAACTCAAAGAAGATCAGACCCAGAGAGAAGATGTCCACTTTGTGGTCGTAAGTCTTTCCACTCAACTGCCAGAAAAATAAATTGAAAACAAATTGTCTGATCAACGATTTGATGATGAATCAAGTGGTCCGTTGACCAAATGTGCCACCTTTTTCCATTATGTTATGTGTTCTTAAAAAAGGTCACATCTTGGGCATTTTAAAATGACCCCTACATGACCTTTGACCTCCAATTTTTGGAAGAGTTGTGATGTACCCCCACCCAAGGATCACTCCATCTAAGTGACATTAAAGTCCATCAAATTCTGTAGACAAAGAAACATTTCAATCAAACACGAAAAACACCGGGTGTGGGTCCATGAAATCTTCCAAGGCAGGAAGATAATGGGACTTGCCATCGTTGCGCTTGCACCTGGCATTGCGTATGTAACGATTTTTACGGATGATCGGAACGGACACACAACGTATACGTAAATATGAAAAGGGACGTGTGCTACAATATGAAGTTGAGTTTTGTGTCCGCAAAATAAAAACGTACATGCGTATTGTGCAACGTGTGTGTGACAGAATGCATATTTGAACAATGACCTCTAATGACCCCTACATGACTTTTTACCTAACCAGTAATCAAACGAGGAAGAATTGTCCAGTCTTCCCAACCAAGGGTCATCTTGTTGAAATTTATTAAGATTATTAATATATGAAACTGTATAGCTTCCTCATATCCAGTGACCACAGTTATTGGACATGGTGCCACTTATTAGTTGTGGTTACCAGTTATTCTTTCAAGTGATTCTTGCTTATCATACCTGTTCGGGACTCATGTAGAGCTGGGTACCGACTTGGCTGGTGTGCTTCTTACTGAGGTCAATGCTGCTTAGGTCATCGTCCAATGACTCGCCGGTCTCCAGCTGGGTGTCCACGGCAGTCACCAGGCCAAAATCACCCACTTTGACCGTCCCGTCCGCCGAGAAGAAGATATTGGAAGGCTGGGAACAAACAATATAATTAAAATGAACCCTAACAGTCCTGAATCCTCCAATTTTCCTATGATTTTTTACACCCCCTATACGGAGTTGGGGGTTACGACCTTTGCATCTTGGCTCACGTTCGTCCATGTTGATGAGCCCTGTATTATATCTGCCCAGAATTGACTCTTGGTTGCGCAAAACTATACACCTAGGCCCTGTTCTAGACTTGGAGGGCGGTGAAAAAACTGAAAAGACACCCAACTTTTCAAAAAAATGAATTTCTGAACAGTTTCAGAAAATTAGAGGAAGTAATTCTGATGGACAAAAATTTGCACAAAAAGGGACAATTATCTGGGAACTAAATGGAGGGTTGCAGCCTACAAGCTCGCAAGACAAATGCAGCTGTAGATGCGTAATCTATTCCTGATTACGATTCACACGTGTGTACCATTCCCCCAAACAATCCCAGAATCAACAATTGTCAAAGTTATGAAGTTCATCTTAGAGAAATCCCAAGCGTAACCAAATGTTTTGTTACCTTGAGGTCCCTGTGGATCATGCCGCAGGAGTGCACGTACTGCACGGCGGCCAGGATCTGTTGGAAGATGTGAAGCTGCTTGACCCGATCCCTGCTCAGCGTGTTGGCCCCCAGCCAGTCCTTGAGCGTCTCCTTCTGGCACAGCTGCATCTGGATGTACAGATAGACCCTGGGCACCGAGTGGCAGCCCTGGGCGTCGCCTGCACCTCCTGCAGAGCCCTCCTTGGGAGGTTTGCCTGAGGCGTCTTTTCTTGGAGGTTCGTGGCCGAGATCTGACTTGGAGCTCCGGTGTTGAAGTGGGCAGCCATTGAGGCCGGCCATGTCCATATCGCCAGTTTCGGGGGTGCTGCGTTCGGGGTTGCCGCTTTGGAAAACCACTTGGAAAGAATCCGAGTTTTGATTGTGATCCGATGGGGAGTTTGGCGAATCCATTTGACTGTCCTCACAGCCGACTGAGTCACGGTTGCCGATTTCTGCCGCGGTGCCGTCTTCCGTTGTGCTGTTCTCAAATATCACTTGGAAAGAATCCTCTTGAATAGCTTGCTGGCGGCTTGGCGGCTTGTGGGCAAATCTTCCGAAAGAAACGTGGAGCGGAGCGTTGACTGGAGTCAGGAGTTCAGAATCGCTGTTCGGTTTCAGATCAAACGTGGCCGATTCCTCAACTCTTGGTGTCAGGCTGAATTCGGTGTCGTCATTGTCATCGCCGTCATCGCGGAAATCAATACTGAACGAGCCGCTTTCGTCGCGAAGGTTTGAGAGATAGTCAGCCTTGCCCACTGAGAAGTCTTCGGAATCTTTGTCGGCGAAAACGTCACTCTCTGGGTCTCCGACTTGGCCGGTTCGGGGGAGCTTGAGGTGGGAGCTGGTCTGGCTCATGAACTGCTCCTTGTCTCGGACTAACAGACTGTCCTTGTTGAAGTTGGCCGTGGTGGACTGCGATAGAAGAGTGGTGTGGCTGGGATTGACACTGCAAAGTTAACAACAAAAACACTAAATTTAGTTTGTAGATCGATGCAATGTCATTAAGGGGTGAAAATAAAGAATGATCACATTCACCAAGAATATTTTTGTGTACTTAAAATGAAAAAAAAAAAAACGGTCAAGATTTTTTAGCCCTAATGAATCCTAAATGTTCATCCAAATTTCAAATTTACCCTAACCTTCCCAAATCCTCAAAAATGCTCTTTGCAAAACGGAGCTTTTTGCAGGATTGAGGCTATATGGCAAAAATGTGTAGCTGATTTGGGAGGATGCACTGTGTCAAGGTCTTGGGCCGGACCTTGTGTTGTTTATGCTCAGCCGTGAATACATTTTGGCTTAGATTATACTTGAAATCCTCCGCACTGCTCCAGGGTGTCACTGGCTCTGCCTCAACATATTGACAGTGAGTGCTAGAGGATTTTGCAGGATTGAGGTTGCATCCTAGCAAAAACGCCTGGGGAGTTCGGGTGAATAATGCTCAAAGTGTTGCGTAAAGTACCCAAAGAAGACAAGAACAAAAGGACCCAAAGAACAAGACTTTACCTGTCACCCAGGAGCTGATCATCTTGTATCTTCTGCCATCCGGCCGGAGGTTCCTCCAGCCAGGAGTTGAAGTACCGGACGATACTACTATGATCTAGCCTGGCCAAGGCCCTTGCCTCGCGGAGGACTTTGTCACGTGCCTTCGTTCTACGACAGAAACACAACTCATGGATGAAAAACAATACTAAAAATGAATTTACAAGATGAAATTTGCGTGTCGGGATGATGTAAATTTAAAACTGGGTTTTGCCCTTCACAGGTGTAGTTCCATTTTGGAGCAAGTTCGGGCAAGGACCATTAGTCGACTAGTGGTTGACTTGTGACATAACTTACGCCTGCGCAATAGCAACGTGCGAATGTCTCTAGTCAAAAGCTGGTCAAATGTCATCGCAAAACTTCTGGGTCCTGGCTCCCTGCTGTACGTTATGAATGCGCATGGCTATTGGTAACCAGCGATGCAACCATGCCCAGTAGGCTGGTTCCAAATAGTCGACTAGCGTAGTCAACCATCTTGGACTAGACAGAGTTCGGGCTAACTTTAGTCAAACTATGGTTAACCATTGGTCAACAATAGTTCTTGCGCGAACTTGCCCTTGGTTGCGGTACCCGCTGCTATATCTGATTCGAACCAGCCAGCCGACCCCGGCAAGCTCGGTGATCAAGTGGTAAGATGTCTGCACTAGTAAGCAGGAGGTCGTGGGTTTGAGCCCCACCCCTGTGATTTTTTTTCTCACGATCACTTGGGACAACACGGAGTTTACAGTGTTTATAAAATACATCGGTGAAAGGCAAAAGTCAATATTTAATAAAACAAATAATTCATTAAATCTGCAATGCAAAATTTGCTCTTTTCTGGATTGAGTAAATTCCCTGCTTGTACCTGTTTGGAAGACAGATCCTTTTGATGGCGTAGCTGTTCTCATCCACCACGTTCTTGGCTTCAAACACGATGCCAAAGCCGCCTTTCCCAAGGCACCGCTGGTGCTCAAAGTCAGTCAAATATCTACAAAGTTAGAAATATCAAACAATATATTTTCTTTCCATTTTCATTAAATTTTGAGGATATCATTTTCTTCCGCTAAACCGTTTGGGTATTCTTTATTAAAATAAAGGGGTCATGCAACGCAAGTTTTTAATGCAATCCATAGAAATGCACCTTTGTTTGAATCATTTTGCTATTTTCAAGGGTATTTTGGTGCCTTTTTTAGTTTTTACGCTGATGCAAATTCCCATGTTCGTGAGCCAACGTGTGGTGTCATTTCATGCAGAAACCTCATCAATGTTACAGCTATTTAAGCACCAAAACTTCGTAATTTTTTTTCCTCCTGTAGTTTGTTGTTGTGTCAGTACAGGGCAGTAGGTCGATGAGCAACTTTCCTCACAAATGTTGTCAATGAGCAAAGTTTGGTTCACAATTTAAACAGAAAACAACAGTGTCTTCCGAAATGACATCACAGCAAGCAACAGCGCCCGGAAAAGCATGGACAATTTTAAATGTTTAAAGAAGCGCACTTTGCAATAAAATTAGCCAAAAAGGGGTGTCAAATAGTTTTCATACATTTAGCAATGTAACTACCCATAAAACCCCAATTTGGAATTCAATTCATGCATGCATTTTGGTAAACACCAACATAAAGTATACCAATTGTAATGATAAGAATAAAGAGGCTGCCATTGAGCAGGGCAAATAGTTTCTACAAAACAGATACCAGATAATACAAAACCCTTTGCAACAGATTTTATTTTCTTGTATTTGAGAGAATAAAATACAAACTAAACGTTTACTTTTGGGAAATGGGGAATTTTAAAAAAGCTCTCCATCTCATAACCATAGCAGAGTCTAAGATTTTTGGTACAAAATCTTGAATATATATCCGGAAACTAAAACTACCTTGTCACACTGGTATAATTAAAATCTTCATCTAAAATCAAGTTTTGGAAACTAAACAACTTGCCTCGACTTATATTCCTTTGGCTGGTTCTCGGCACTTCCACCGGTGTCCTCTATGACAGACTCCTGCATGCTGACGGAGCCAGTGAGACTAAGGCTATTGACCCGGTCCAACGTAGCGCCATGCCTCAGCATGTGACACAGGAACTGCATACCCAGGGCAAGAACGAGACTCAGGGCAAGTATTTCTTTCCTAGAATAAGATTTAAAACAAAAAAAAGGTATTTTGATTATGGGGGAATCTTTCAGGATTTCGGCACAGAACCAAATTCAGATGCCGGCAATTCAGGCAATGGACCCTTCCGTCTATCAATTAAACGGGGCGTACTGACCAATAAGATCATGATTTTTGGTCAGGTGACTCAGTCACAAGCACATTAAAGGGAATATACATCATTTGCTTTTGCTGTAATTTTCAGAAATGGATGGAATTGGGGGGTTGGAAATATATAGCAAATATAGTAACACTGACTTTTTTGAGGTTTTGGGTTCGAAAATGCTATAAAAACCAAGAAAAACAATCATGTTCCTGTAGTCTGGTTAAACAGTGCAGTTTACATACATTGGGGAATTGTGTCAGGGAACCAGTCTAGCTGGAAACAAGTGCGATGGTCAGTATTTGCAACGCTGGTCGGCCGACCAGCGTTGGAATACCACTTTTCTTGAAAATGACAGTTTACCAGGTGCCATGATTTTACAGGATGCTTTACACTGTCATTCACTAACAGTCCAGCAAGGTATTTCAAAATGATTTGGTAGTTTTATTTTTTGATGTTTGCAAATGTTGTATTTTCCCTTTAAGAAATTGTCAGTTCAGGCACTTGGTGCAGTTTTGTGTTGGTTATTGTGTGTCTTTTGGAGCCAGAATTGTGATACCCACACTTGATTCCAAAAAAAGTAGAAGTGGCACAAGTCTACACAAAAGCATGACATTTGTAACAGAGCGAAATTTGAAACAGAATGCAATATGTAACACAAGACATTTGTAATAATAAAATCTGTAACACAATGAAATCTGTAAGGAAAGGGAATTGGTAACGCGATGAAATTTGTAACGCAATGAAATATGTAACAGAATGACATGTGTAACATTTTATAATCTGTAACATTTTAAAATCTGCAACACATTGAAATCTGTAACATATTGAAATCTGTAACACAATGAAATCTGTAGCACAATGAAACCTGTAACACAATGAAATCTGCAACACAATGAAATCTGCAACACAATGAAATCTGTAACACAATGAAATCTGTTACAATCAAATCTGTAACACAATGAGATCTGTCATTTGTAACACAATGAAATCTGTAACACAATGAAATGTATAACACAATGAAATCTGTCAGTAGTAACACAATAAAATTTGTAACACATTGAAAACCGTAACACACTGAAATCTGTAACATATTGAAATGTGTAACACACAGAAATCCGTATATCACTTACCACCAGAATGTGGCCGAAGCAGAAAGTAATATATCCAGACCGTCGTGCTGATCTGATGACCCACTGTCGTTGGAGTCTATGTAGCCTGGATCTCTCTTAACATGATACTGCGCTGATCTCTGTTGCAGCACGTAATATCCAACATCTGAATTTATGGAATGAACCAATTAGCTACAATTACATCTTGTTATATTCACGCACAGTGCAGAAGTTTTCCATAAAACTTGCAATATATGTACAAGTTTCAAACTCAAAATCTTGAACAGATAAATTGAAAGTAACAGAGTTCAAAAATGCAAATTTCAATTCTTAAATGAAGGCCAGATTATATTTGACCAAATACAAAGCGACTTTGTTGTAAAAAGACACAATTTTGCTAGAGATGAAACGTATTCATCTTTTGCCAATTTCCGGCGTAAATACTTCCCATGGGGTCACAAATTAGCAATGATGTTCTTCTTCGTGTCCAGCATGAACTCGTCTAGACAATATTTTGTTATCATTTCAAAGTTTGGGGTTTTTTATTTGAAAAAAAAACCCACCATAACATGTCTCCTTACCAAATGGGTACTGGGACCACACGGTTATGGCACTGCTGTCCGACGCCCAGTGCCGCCCTCTGCTCTGATCGTTGGCCACGATGGGCGTCCTGGAGGGCGCTGTTGACATGTAGGGCCGCCACTGCACTGTAGGTGCGGGAAAGCCGGGGACGTAATCCTTCGCACCACGGCCTGCAGCTGTTGCTGCTGCTGTCATGTCGCTGACGCTCTGCTGCAGTTCCTTGGAAGGGTGCACATATGCCTGCTTGTTGTATTCACCTACGAGGAAGGAGTGCCCAGCAAAGCAAATAATAGTAAGTTCAATTATGAGAGAGGGGCACTAACATTTCCTGCCCATTCAATCGCGAGGCGGCCCACACATACCTACCTTTTCAATAGGTAAATGGCAACAAGTTGAAATGGATGGTTGTCAAGTTGAGTACGGAAGAAAACAAGAGTACATTTTGATCAAATGAATATCAAATGAATATAACTTTTACTTATAATCTTGACAGCCACTGCTGAAAAAAGTAACAGGAAAGTGGCCAGGAAATGCTTCAAACTGCACTACAGGGGCCCTTAACCCTAAAGGGGCCGGGTTATTTTGACCATCTCTCAGCCGGGGGTGGGGGGGCGAATTCTGCCCCCCCCCCCTAAGATCTCGACCATCGAGTGACGAAAAATTTTGAAACTCAGCACATGCATAGAGCAACTCTTCCTAAACATACCAAAGATATTTCATGACTATAGGCAAAGGGTTTTGGAATTATGGCTAATTAATAATTCATATGTACGAATGGCAATTCTGCTCCGTGTACACGATGTATATGCGAAAATTCAGTTTTCATGGCGCATAGCGCCGGAAAATTTTTCGCTACGCGGCAACCCGTGGTTTGATTTTTTAGTTTTTGGTATCAAAAGATGCGCAAAGCTCGAGCCTAAAAAGTCATAACAGCTCGGGTCGCAAAATTTTTTTTTTAGAGGCTATCGCGGAAAATGTTGAAGGGGGGGGGTGGATTCCCCCCCGGCCCCTTTAGGGTTAAGCAGGCCTCGGTTCCCACGCCGCTAGGGCTCAGTACTTCCCCTCGCAGGGTTTCTTTTACCACCTCACACCCACCAGCACCCCAGGGACAACACAGGTTTCAAGACCAGAAAACCAATTTCATATAGTTTATAAGCACAGATATCAGCTCAGCACAGAACACAATTAGCAAGATGCTTAGCAAAAACAGTTAACAGTAAAAAATGTCATGTGATGTATACTGCTTAGGACTGCTTAGAGGTAATTTTTGCTAAGCGCGTAACAAGATACCAGCTTACCCATGTACAGAGCAGGTTGCAACCGAGCGCTTGGCTGTCCTTTTCCATCGTTTCCGAGCAGGGGAATATTTTTGACATCAAAAAGATCAATCTGATCTAATTTTCCTTCCTTGATGGTCCAGGCGGCTGCAATGGCTGTTGAAAACTGAATTCAAAAATACAAAGAACAAATAACTTGCAATGCTTTAAAAACTTTAAACCCTAACCCTGTAGGTTATTTTTGCTACAAACCCTGCTGATAAATTGAACGTAGCGACATGCAACACTTGTCAAAAAGAGAAACCAGCTAGTGTTACTTGTAGCAAGATCCATCAGGTCAAAAAACTCAAGGCCAAACTGCCTCAGAGTCTTTGGTCACCAACTGCAGCAGGATACAACTATGGCATTGTTCAATGGGGCTACATGTAGGTAACATGTCTCTGAATTGGCCGTTTATGCACAGGTGTTGATGGCTCAATGCAGCAAGGCCCCACAGACTTTAACACCTGATGCACTGTGTTGCATCTGGCAGGGTAAGGGTTAATAATGGTTTATTTATTCAAACTTAAGCCCAGTTCATACTTCATGCAAATTAAAATGCGATGCGAATTCGCTGTCACAAACATTCGCTGCGAAATTCGACAGAGTTAAAATGGGTTCAACTTTTGCGGATGCGCATTCGTGTTCACTTTTGCGCCGAGTATAACGGACTTTACAGTGAATTTTTCAATAACATTCTTTTTTGTTATTTCAGGGGTGTGAGTTAAAAATAGCTGAAAACAGCTGAAAAAGGTGTAAAAAAAAGCTGAATTTTGGAAATCTCCTATACTTTTGTACACAGCAAGTGAGGGGAAAAAGCTGAAATCCAAAACAAAAAAAGATGAAATCAGCTAAAAAGCTGAGATTTCACACCCCTGTTATTTAATGAATAGTTTCAATTGCAAAGAAAAGTCACGGACAAATCAAATCCAAAGTCTACCAACCTCCTGTTTCCATAGCAACCGCCCCGGGTCATTCTCGCTATATGCCAGCACGGTTCCCGGCGAGATGAAGACCTTGAAGACCGGGTGCATCAGGTCCCGCCTGGCGGCGCGTTCCTCCTCCGTCTCCTCAACGCAGACGGTTGCCTGGTGATAATCGTCATCGTAGTCATCGTCATAGGAACTGAGATCCTCGTCGTCATGGGAACCAGGCAGGAAGGAGATTTCGTGTTGGCCTACGCTAAAATTCCACCTAGGGTTTTACCAAAAACAGAGGGAAAACAATTTATGAGTACAAATAAATGAAATTTTGAAAGTTATTTTGGACTTTAACCCTCCTATGCAAACATACATTCTCTGCCAAGTTGTCATTTCAGTCAATATCAATAGAGTGACTGTTTCTAACAGGTAAGAGCTACCAGCCTACATGAAGCACGATTGACTGGCTGTGACTGTTTATGTAACTTGATACAATTATGCTTTGACTGTCGGTGATTGATAAGACAGCTGTGCCACCAGTTTCCTGCTGTTGTCTGTTGACTGAATTTGACTTGTCAGAGTGCTTGTTTAAAATATGATCTAATTGTTGGTGAGTAAGGCGTGGCTGTTGAAGTGGATGGAATTTTTGACTGTCTGTGACTGTTTAAACAGCTGGAGGTTTGACACAAAAAGGTTTAAGTACTATATGAACGAGCACAATTCAGTGTATGGGTACAAAATATTGAAACTGGCAAAAATGAAGAAAATCATAAACTTTCTCCTAACTTATTGTTTAATGCCATGAATGTGTGTATACAGGCTTAAGAAGCATACTAAAAAAAAAAAATCATGAGTTTGTTCTTTCTAACGCACATGAATAAGTACAATGTTTACAACCGTCCTTAGGAATCATTTGATGGGATGTTAGGGTCACTCATATCGTGGGTTTTACTGACTTTTCTGCCCCAGTGCGCTGTTCCACGGCTCGACAGGTCCTCTGCACCCTCTCAATAACGATGATGTCATCCTTGTCGGTGCTCTCGTTCTCTTTAAACATGTGGCAGCCACTCGCGCCACAGATGTAAACAATCTGACAAAAAGTAGCACCAACAACACACACAAAAATTATATATTAACAGTTTCCTACCATTCCCGTAGAGTGCTCCACACAGATGGCATACAGGGCTTACAAAAATACTAGGCCTGTGCTACTAGTGTGGGTTTCAAAATTTACAAACAATTTCTATCCTACAAAAAGTGATTGGTTGCAGTATTCACTGCTATATCAGATTTGAATCAACCAAGCAGGAGGTTGGGGTTCGAGTAGTATCTGATTAATTTGAGGATTTGAAATTGGTGACTATTGAAATTAGTTGTGACTATTGAAATTCATTGGGTAAATCCCAAAACTGAATTGGAAAAATCTAATATTGAATTAGGCAAAACTCAATACTGACTTAGGGGTTCAACCCAGTAAATAGGCCAAAAATCCGTCCACCGAGCTCATGTTATAAAGTTATACATTTAAATTATTCTATATTAGAGAGTTTTTGGGGATTGAAGACACATGGCACTGCACCTCTAGCCTGGACCTGGGGCTTCCAAATTTGAGCATTTTGGATGTGTAATTGGGTCCGAAACTCGGAAAGTGACGCTATTCAGCCATGCTGGAGAGATTCAGAAATGCCAATTTCAGTGGCAGTGAATAGTTTCTAATGTGAACACTCGCAACTGAGTAAATCAGGGTTATCCCCACAATGAGTGATGTAGTACTCACATGACACATGAGATTGCATCATTACTTTGCAAGCGTACCAAAGGCCTAATGCTTTGTGTTAGGCCTGCCCTAACCAAGTAATTCGGGCGTGGCCACAGACTGTTCATATCCTACCTGTCCAGTCCCGGCGTTGATGCCATAGGTGCTGGTCTCTTTGCCCCCCACCATCACAGCGTCGTCACTCAGCTTGAAGGAGGAGCTTAGCAGCATGTCGGCGCTGAGGGGTACCGGCTCCACACTCTGGCCGTCCCAGCGGAACAAGCCTCCGTCCAGGGAAGGGATCACCTTGTAGTTGCCGTCCGGCCCGATGACCTGGGTTTTGGAGTGGGAGAGAGAGGCGATGGAAACTTGAAAATGATGACCGATAGACAATGGCTTGATCATGAGGGTTGGGCAGGCTTGTTTTAGAACACAAGTTGTGGATTCTACTGTAATGATGCACTCAGTGTAAAAGCTGTGTGTTTGTAATGCATATCTGAAAAGCTGCACTCGACTTTGAACAAGCTCGAAATGATCTCGGAAGCTGCGGCCCAACTGTAGACCTGCTGTAGCCTATACAGGGTGAGTAAAAAAACCGAAACCCTAATGTTGGGACCATTCTTTTAGTGAAGTTCTGCATGTAGCACTTTCAAAATCTAGGATATGGAAGCCCAATTCATAAGCTTTCTTTTAGTACAAGAATCATGCAAATCACTCATGTACTTTTCACATTACAGAATTTTAAACACAACCACCCTATTAAGGTTCTGTCCACGGATCACCAAAAAAGTTCAGTGTTCTGTCAGCAAAACGAAAAAAAAATCAGGGATGTGTGTGAATTGTTTTCGTTTTGCTGAAAGAATGCACACCTTTTTTGGTGATCCATGGACAGAACTTTAAAATGGTGGTTTTGTTTAAAATTCTGTAACTTGAAAAGTACATGCGTGATTTGATTGCTTCTTGTACTAAAAGAAAGCTTATGAATTGTGCTTTCATGTCCTAGATTTTGAAAGTGCTACATGCGGAACTTCAATAAAACAATAGTCCCGACATTTGGGTTTCGTTTTTTTGACTCACCCTGTAAGTCATGAACATGATCAGATGATGTAAAAGTCTGTTCTTATGATGCACACCTACTCACATGGAAGTGACTGTCAATTGAAAATGATTCCCATTATTTTGTTGAACGTCAGTTGGTGCATGGAGCGTTTTATAGCATGTCGAACACCCAATTTGTGTGTAGTACAGTGATAGCCCCAATGCGAAATGAGTGACCTCGTGACCCCATTTTCCACGACTGCAATAAATTGGTAGCTCTGATCAGTGCAGACCTGAAGCACGTGTTGTTGCGAGGGCCTAAGGGACAAGGTGATTGATTGCCCAAAAAGGCAGTGGGTGAAGTTTGTTACTAACCAACCAACCACCCAACAAACGAGAGACATGAGTACTTGTAGAGCTGCTTTCCCACAGCTAAAAATGCAGGGTTTTTTCGTTTTGGGTCATGTGCAGATAAAGTTTGTAAGTGAATAAATCAATGGTATAAAAAAACAAAATGAGGAAAGCATCAAAAGATCATTTGAAATAAACAAGACAAGAAATAAAAAATTTAAGAAGGAGAAATTTGGTCAAATAAAACCATAACAGAAAGTTTGGGAACCAAGTTACAAAAAAATCACCGCATGCTGGTATCTGGGTAAAAACTGGAGTTTAAAGACAACAAATATAACCTGCAACTTATTTGTCATTTTGAAGGAACTTGTTGGCACAAAAGCTTTCGATCTTAAAAGCAACATTCAAAGTCCAAACGCACAAATATCATACCTCAAAATCACTGATGGAGGCATCCATGAGCGGACCGATGTCGGTATCCAGCGTCCACTGGACTGATCCGGCGTTGTGTAGGTCCAGAGCAGAGACTTTGCCATCCAGTGTGCTCACAAGCATCAAATCCCTAAATTCAAACAAATGGTTTATCAATTGATAAATTTAATATTTTGGCCGGTGGTTCAGTCCCCTGCAGAGCGGTACTTCCTTCACTTTCCACCACTGTGACCTTGGTTTGAATTCCACCCAGGCCAACAGGTAGATTGGGTTTTCAGCCCTGGCCTGATTCCACGGGTTTTCCTCAGAATATTCATCAAGGGTTTTCCTCACACCTTTAAATTGAACATTTCTTTGTTGTCTTCACCCAACAGATTTCTTCAGGTTTGTTTCAGCACAAAAAACTAGGCAATCATGTAGTGTAGAACCCCTCTTTAGTTTCGATTAAATGAGAGTAAATGGTGTTTTTATATCATTCAAAAAATACCTTTTCAACCTAAAGCAGACTTCTCTCAATTCTAATGACACCTTTTTTTTGTAATTTTGAACAGTTTCTTGGAGTACAAATTACGCTGGTTTACGGTTGGTGCCGTGCGATTCAGCGTGGTATTGCGTATTTAAGGTACATCGCCATGATTGCCATCTTTATTTTCACGTTACGTATTGTCGTCACCGTTGTCATTTTACCCCCAAATTTTCCTCAAAAATTCATAACCCTGCCCTTTATCTATGACCAAGGGCGGATCCAGGGGGGGGGGGGGCCAAAGGGGGCCATGGTCCCCCCCCCAAAACGAAACCAATTTTTTAATTTTTTTTTATGTGACATCGCAATAAAGGCAGGCAATGAGTACACCACCATCTTTTCCAAAAAAAACATTGGTTAAAGTGGTCAGAAATTGCCTCAGATCGCACCACAGAGCATCTAGAATCCAAAAATTTTTCGGGGCCCTTAAGCGGGCCCCGAACCCCACGCCGTAATTTTTTTGACCAACTTTTTGGTGGGACCCAAAATTTTTTTGGCCCCCTCCAAAATTGTGTTCTGGATCCGCCCTTGTCTATGACATACCTGCATGCTCTTAATGTCGCCAACTAGTTTGGTAAGTCAAATAAATTAAAAGTAGATTTTGTTCTCTAGTAGGGAACCGGGCACTACACTACATGATCGCCAAAAAGTAGGCCTAAGGCCAAACAAAAAAAATTGTGTGTTTACGGTAACGGCCTGAAAAAAATCCAGGTAGGTAGGTAGGGAAATAATTTTATTTTGCAATTTTTTTTTTTCATTTCAGTTCTGCATGCCCATTCTTTCGCAAAAAAAATGTATAACTACATTATTCAAGCATTCGAGATATTCAATCGATACATTTCATTCCAATTAATTCGTTCTGGCATCCATTGGCCAGGTGCACCAGTTCACCCCGATGCATTTGTGCAAAAATAATCGTACTTCATAGTTTGTAAATTCAAGTTTTTAAATCGTCGCAATTTTCGCACGTGTCAAATCATGGTCAGTTTCAAGTGTGGAAATGGTTTATGTTCGTGGCAAATAAAAAGTACTTGAAATGTTTGAAATTTGTTCATTTAAAATGATCAATATCAACCTTCAAAATGGCAACAAAAAGTTTGAGGTCGGCAATTTGGCCGAAAAAATTCCAGGTCAGTCGGGTTACCGTAAACACACCATTTTTTTTGTTTGGCCTAACTATAAACTAATAAATGTCCATACCTGCGGTGGTGGTTTGAAGCTGTCTTCTCACTACAGGTATTGTATGCTGCCACTCTTGCCCCTTCCACATAGACAGTCGCTTTAGGACCACCGTCAACACCTACCGCCTGCTGCTGCGTGCTAGGTGCCTGGCTCTCAGCACTGGTTGCCCCACGAGCTAGAGCCAAAGAGATGGCGGTGACTAGAAGACCACGACAGAGTGTTGCCTGTCTTAACATTGCAATACACCTCTGTTAGAAATCATCAGGAACATCTGGACCTGCAAAAACTAAAAAAGGAATATATATACAAATTTGGAGTCAAAATATTTTAATACAATTAAGGAAAGAGACGAGTTTTTTAAAATAAAAACTATTTTCTGCCGGATATTCACGATGGAAGCTACTTTTTAACCAGTTCACGTCGGATGAGGTGTATACAGTTAATAAGATGGAATTTTGCGTCGGGGTGATGTAAATCAAATTAGGTTTTGCCCTTCACCGACGTATAAACACTATATACTCAGTGTGTTACCTCCCGAGTGAAAGTTGGAAAAATCACTCGGGAGTCGGGTGGGACTCGGACCCACGACCTCCTGCTTTCTAGTGCAGACGTCGAGTCGTGGGTTCGAGTCCCACCCGAGTGATTTTTCCAACTTTCACTCGGGAGGTAACACACTGAGTATACAGTGTTTATGCCTCGGTGAAGGGCAAAACCTAAGGTGTATACGGGTTTTGGTGTATTTGGAACGGATGATGGATATACAATACACGCAACGAGCGAGGCCAGAAATACGACCTGCTAACACATATTGTCTCTCTGATTGCGCCCTCTACCGTTGATGTCGTTTGGCCATGCTTGCCAGCGCGGGCGCGCTCTTCACCCAACTGCACGTAGACGAAAATAAAACAAAGCTGGTCTTGGGCCAAGACTACCGGGCATGCGGCGCGCTGCGTTACTTACAGGTGAACGATCCCTGTCTATTGCGCGAGAGTACTTCCAGAACTGGAAGGTTTTTTTTACAAACCTTAAAGAAAGACCAATTGAAAGTGCTGTACAAAAAAAAAATCTCGATTTCTTTCCGAACTCCAAACTCTCCTGTCACGAAATGTTTGACCGCAATATTTCACAAATAATAATTAATATGTCTTCAAAGTTCAATGATTCTGGTTAGGCCCTAACAAAATTCTGGTAAATTTCACATTTTTGTTTGACATTTGAGGGATTTCAAAGGTCATTTTTTAGGATGCACGCCTTGTAAAATATAACTGCGAGTGTGCAGAAATAGGACTCGGAGCGCGTAGCTTTAGCATATTTAGCACTCATGGGCTCCCACTCATGGACTGTCTCAGGCAGTGTCTGACGATATGCAGTTTGAATCATGTGAATGTGAAAATACACTTGGTGACTAGCTCTACTGAGTGGAGCGTTGAATTACGGATACCCAGGCCAAGGGGTACCCAACCTACCCGTAATTCAACGCTCCACTCAGTAGAGCTACTTGGTGACAAGTGCTAACAAGAAAATCTGATAGTGTGGCCTTAAGTTACGGAGGTAGTCCAGTAAATGGGCCACATTTATGGGGCTAACATTATGACACACGAACAAGATGCCCTTTAATACTCAATACCATAACTGGTTAATGCATATATATTGTGAATACAAAAAAAACCCTACGCACAAGCTTCGTGCACCATCCGCTCACTTGACGTTCACCGCTGCAATCAGCCACTGGCAATTTCAGCCACTTGGCAAACATTGATGTTGTCAAACTCCACGTCTATCCTCGCTGAATGTTTTCAGCGGGAATAAGATTTCGGTATCTCCGTCTTTTAATGACGTGTCCCTAGCCTACGAAGTTTAACGTGTACAAAAACATCGCTTTCTTGTTTTGATTGAGCGCACCCGTGCCCAAGCTACAAAATGCTTTCATTCGCGAACGGGTATAATTTGTAGATAGGCAACGCGTGTCGTTGGTCGGAAAGTATAAAACGCCCATGTGACCAAAGCAAGGAAGGTAAAAGTATTTGTTTCCAAATGTAAGTCGCATCGTATTGATACGTCTATGAGACTGAAATAGAGAAAACAAAATGAAACCATTTTGTTGAGATTGTTAGTTTTTCGAACTCTCTTTCACATAGTATTAATCAATTTATATAAAAATAAAAACAGGAACACTTGTTGCTTGCTTGGATGCGCTCCATACAAAGGCAACTCGTCATCAATTGGGCCCTCCCCATGCAAAATATTTGGATATGTCCACATAAGAACAGCAGCCCATCTTGTGATAATGACTTCATCGCGGGCACGTCACGCCATTTGTAGAGTAGAAAGTTCAAGAACAACTCACGCGCGCCGAATTGAACTGGCGGTGAAAGTTAGGCTGCATCCGAATCAGCTGTCTAGAGCTAGGTCTAGGTCTGCGCCCATTGAAAATACGCGGGGACGCGCTGACAATAGACGTAGCCGTAGCTCTGGAAGCCCGTTTCGGACACGGCCTTATATTAAATTTCTCCATGATTAAAAATCATACTGCTGACGTTAGAATTTTGAAACTGATCAATTTCCCTCAAAAGACTGGCAAACCAAAATTCTAAAAAGTTAAACTTGGAGATCACCTGTGTTCAAATGGATTACAAGAAGTGATTTTGATTTGCACAGAATAGAAGGCCCAAACCACCGACCCTGAGATTTAAATTATTTTTTTTAACAAAAATGAATAATTTTTGCCAATATTTAATTACACCCCACCCACTCAAAATAGCAAAAACATAAGGGGATGGGAAAAGACACACTCATAACCGTACCATTCCTGGAGGTAAACCCAACGAACAAACAAACAAGAACTTTCACAGCTTTGAAAGATTCAAGTGAATTTTCTCTTTATTTACAGTTAAGCTCAAAATATTTACAAATCAAATACCACAAACAGGAAGCTTTCTATAAAAGGAAATTTGTACAAATATACAAGGAAATGTGATGTGCATAAATGTAACTGTATGTATATATCGACAAATTCCACATAACCACGGACTATTTACTGGAACAGCTGAGCTATGCATGGAGATGCTAGTCAATCAATAATGCAGGAACATCTGTGTGTGAACCGGTTTAAGTCAGCATGACAAACAATTTCTCAATTTAAATAAAAACTGAACACACAATGTAAATCTGCTGTATCACAAATGTTCGTTATTGATCTGTTATTATTTTTATACAGGCACATGTATGTTTTTCCAAGGGGGGGGGGGGGGATGGGAATTTTGATTGATTTTTGGGGTGTGGTGGAGGGGGGGGGTGTTTCAATAAAAAGTTCCTCATGTTGGCCTCATGTAAGAACAAATATAAAAAAAAAGTTTAGCATCCTGCCTTTTTGGAAAAAAGGAAGAAGGCCCTTTTTTATTTGCTCTTCCAAAATGGCCGCCCGCAGACCGGGTTATTTTTCAAGATGGCCGCCAGATTTTTTTTTAAATGGCCCCCACTTGGACTCAGGAATGACATACCAGCTTTACATGGTCTAGATGCAATGGACAAAGAGGCCAAAATGATGTCGCTGTTTAAAATGTATCATTTTTTCGTGTTAAAAAAAAAATACTGAAAAAAAGAAGAAGGCGGCCTCCAAAAAGGAAGCGGGCGGGAACGCTAAACATTTTTCTTTTATTTGGCCTAACAATGACCTTTCAACCTTTTGGAACCCACAACCAGTGTTAGAATCAAGTCCATTTCACAAGTCATCCCGTTCTAATTGGTCAAACTCAGCTATTCAAATGAACTGTGACGAATGCTTTCCTTTGCTACTGCAGTATTCGGCGACTGTGTAGTGTAGGCCTGGGCCCCTCTTTAGTTTTCGTCAAATTAGAGTCAATTTTAATCTTTCCAAATCGACCCTTTCAACCTACAGCAGACTTTGGTTAATTCTAATGACATCACATGATTATTTTGTACCTTTGAACACTTTCTTGCGGTGGAAAATGTGATTTTCTTACGCATTTTAACAGTTGGTGTCATTCGAATCAACGCGGTTTTACGTGCTCACTTTGCGTCGGGCTGATCACCATCTGTATTTTCATGTTGCTTTTTAAGTAGTCTTTATCGTCGCTCTACCTGAAAATCTCCCTCGAAAAATAACAAACTTAATTGCCCTGTATCTACGGCATATGCCTGTTGCAATTTCGCTGACTAGTTTGCACTAAGCCCAAGAACCTAAAAGTGGATTTTTGTTCCCTTACAGTGAACAGGGCTCTATACTACACAATCGCCCTGAATTCCAGGGTCCAGGATTTCCCACAGAAAAAAAAATCCATCGCGGGCATCTTTTCTTTGGATCAAGACTTTCTCAATGTAAAGACCTCTTTAAGCCTCAGCCACTCTGTGTATCTTGTTGATTCTGCCGATGATCTCCGCTTCTCTCTCCAATAACTTCTCAGAAATTTCGCCCTGAAAGAAAACAAGAACATGATTTAACGACTAATATTCATCCATCTGATGGTGCAGTGCATCAAGTATTCTCACAATGCCAAATGATAAGAATGCCATTGCCACAGTTCATTTGAATAACTTGCGTTTTGACTTGAGACTGGATGACTTGTGATGGACTTGTGACTGAGTTGTAACGAGTCACTGATTTTTGTGACTCGAGTCGAGTCGAGTCATTTTAAAGAAGTGACTCGAGTCGAGTCATTAGGTCAAGAAGGTCGAGTCAAGTCGAGTCGAGTCATAGTGTGTAGTCGAGTCAAGTCGAGTCGAGTCAAGTATTTAGCTCGAGTCAATTCGAGTCACAAATATTTGAACACTATACAATAAATTAACTCAAGAGAGAAAGTCTTTTTAATTTTTTTTTAATTTTACATTCGGGCTACAACCACATTTAACTCTTAATGAAAACAAAAAGAGGAGTGCCAGCTGATCGCCTTTCAACTAATGGGGACACCGATCAAACCACGTCCTTATATGTATACATTATTCGCTAGCATTCTAATGTGACGTGAACAAAAACCTGCACCGGCGTAAGCCATTGCAAATATGTTTTTTCGCAAAGTTTTGCTTTTATTTTTGGGACTCGAGTCTTATTAGCCTTCCTCGAGTCGAGTCATTCTGATGAGAGACTCGAGTCGAGTCGAGTCATTTGCTCACAGTGACTCCAGTCGAGTCGAGTCATTTTCCCTTAGGGACTCGAGTCGAGTCGAGTCACCAAAAATTGTGACTCGAGTTGGACTCGAGTCGAGTTATGGACTCGAGTCATTACAACTCTGACTTGTGAAAACATGACTAGAACCCTGGGTCTGCATAGTAAATTACCTGGAGGCCAGCAAAGAGCTCCTTTGACACACGGTCAAACATCGTCTTGACTTCTTCAGCCGTAACACTGGCAAGGAGAGCCTCAGGTTCAACCAAGCTTGCTGCTTCAGCTGCTCCCACTTTTAATACAAAAAAAGTACAAAATAATTTGGTAATGTGATTATTATCAGTATTATAAGGCCAAAAAAAAAAAAATTCGGTCTCTGGTCAGACCAAAGTTCCGGAATTGACGCGGCGACGCGGCTTTTTTTTTTTTTTTAGTTTTTTTTTTCTTCAAGCTTGGATTGTACAGACAAGGTGGGGTACTATTTTGCTTTTTTGGTGTCCTCATGTACATTGGTGTCCTCCATAACTTGCCTTGGTGCTCTTGATCATTTGCCTTGTTGCAATTTCCCATTCCTTGGTGCTCTTTGGTAAAAAAAATTGAGGAGGTGCGGCAATAGAGGGCACTGTTGGAGCTACCGCGAAACATTTTGGAAAAAAAAAAGATCGACGCGCATGATTAAAATCGACGCGCGCGCTGACCAGAGACCGACTTATTTTTTGGGGGCCTAATCATCATCATTATCAAATTAGCCAGAAGCCGAGAGAAAAGGGGGTGCCAGCATAGTTTTCACTGGTGTTTATTTTCAGTTGCTGATATAAATTTGTTTGTTTTGAGGCCGGTTAATTCTTTGATGAAATAGCCTCAGTATATAAATGAAATCTCGCAATTTATTAAAACAGACATGCGCAAGGCTCTTTTACTTTGAATTGTAACTTTTTAAAATACCTATATATTTGCAAATTTCAAAAAAATACTCTGAAAGAAAAACACGGCCCAAAATAGAAATATGTGATAGGTTTGGGCAGAGACAAAACCAACAAAAAATGCATAGTTTGACCCACAGAAATCATCAGCCAAAGCTAATACAAGAAGTTTCATTGGGGAACAGTGAGTTTGTTACCTTCCCAGCATTGAATAATGCCTGTACCCATTTAACACCTGGGTTGAGTGGAGTAATTGAGGTAAAGCACCTAACTCAAGGGCACAACACGCATGGCCACAATCTCACTATCATGAGGCCTGTACTCCACCGCTAGACCACACTTGCACCCCCCCCCTCCCCCGGTCCTGTTAGGGTTAAAACAGCGTTTCCTGCACACAGAGCTCTTATGAGTGGTCACCATCTACTGTCATGTACACGGTCCACAGTCAACCAAACTCCTCACCTTGTACCTCGCTCGGCTTCGGGGTCTCCCTCTTAATATCCGTCCCTGCCTCCTCCTCGGTGTCTTCTTCCTGGGGTTGGGGTTCAGGTGTGGGTGTAGGGGGAGGAGGCGCCACATGCCTCACGTAGACCTCCTCGCTCAAGCCCTCGTCCAGAGGGGGCGGGTAGGGCATTGCTGCCGGCGGGAGAACGTCAACAACCAGCTGTGAGAAATGACCGAGATCTAAAGGTTGAACTTACTATACCTCATACATATTCATGATCGAGAGCCGAGTTCTCACTGGACCATTTACCATCACGTGTCAGCCGCTAATTTTGCTGTTTACCAAGCGCGCATGCAAGGTTTCCCGCACAGGTTAAATACGCATGCTTAGTCTACCAACACACGGGTTACCAGCACGCTAGTCTACTACACATGCACTTTGCAAAGCAATCGTGGAACTAACGCTCAACGTTTTGCTGAGAAAACTTATGCGTAAATTATGGTTAAGTTCAGGTAGATCTCTCCTATTGGAAGTTGACAGACTAGTTCCCTAGCTCGGCGAGTCTATCTACTTCCAATACCTCAGGAAGCTAATATATCAACCCTTAAACTATGGTTTATTCGTATACTACAGTCTGACATGATTTTCCAACCAATATTTGTCTGAACAGTTACATCCAAACAGTTACATATTTTTTTTCTGGACTTGAATGCAACTTTGAGAAACAACGTCGTCAAAGGAATAAATCGCAAAGGCAAACCAACCAGATAAATGAAAAATGTGTTGTTCGAAGAGCACTGATACAATATTCTGGAGGTAGCTGGTTCAAGGTTTAGAGGCCATTGTTTTGATGAAATTGGTTGAACTGCAAGAAAATAATTTTTAGAGGAGCTTACCTCTGTCCCGACAATCTCTTCTGTCCTCTCCGAGTGAAACAGGAACTCGTACATCTTATGATGCTGGAATAACCTGAAAGAAGAAAAATAAAGCCGAAAAGGCTAAATTTTTATAAAGGCTCTAAAAAAGTCCTTGTACTCCATGTCCGAGTTACAACTCAAAACAGATCAATCCTAGGACAGCAGTGAACCGACTTTGAATTCCAATAGACCATTATCACGTTGCGGCCATCTTGATTTTTTCCCATTCATATCAACGTAACCAAAACGAACCTGGCAGGAAAATAGTCTGGTTCCTTTTTTCACAAAAAACATTATCGTTCAGTACTATTATTGAATACAGGGAACAAGACTGAAATGGTGGCAGCATGATAAAGGTCTATACATATTTTAATTTTTTTGTTTTTGATCAGATGCAAGATATATATTCACCAAATTTCTTCCAGTGAAATTAATGACCAAAAAATAACAACCGGAACCAATGGTTGCTTTCATCAACAAGATAAAAAATGTTACATGTTTTGAACATTAAATCTGATGTTTCTTTTATACTTTCAGAAAGCCAATGTCAAAAGCGACAATACAAAACAATTTCTTTATTAAAAACCTTTTGGGACAATGAAAATCTTGCAAACTTACGTGCCCTGCAGAAAGTCCGTGATGGCTTTAGCATGTTCCAAGTCAAAGAAATCCAGTCCTTTGCTTGGACTGTTGTTGTCTGCGCCGATGCCGACTAGCATCTTACGGAACTCCAACAAATTGTCTGCTAGAGACAGCTGCTTTTCTGGTTGGTTGAAAACAGGTAAAAGATGTGACAGAGTTTTTTTCCAACTTTTTAACGTAAATGTGTCAGAATCTTTGTAACTTGTGTGATTTTATTCTACACTAGACTTTTCTATTGTCAATTTTCGACTTGATACAGACTAGTTTTTGACAAGTAAACCATTATGCCATTTCAACTCGATTTGATCTTTGCAGAGTTTCTTTTGGGTCACAAGGCTGTCCACACAGGTTAGGAGGATGAACAAGGATAAAAGAAAGCCTTTGTCACAATTCATTTGAATAGCTGGTGACTTGACTTGAGATAGGAAGACCTGTGATCGACTTGTAATTGGCTCGTGATTGCCTTGTGATGGAGTTGTGAATGGCTTGTGATTGACTTGTGATTGGCTTGTGATTGAATTGCGATTGACTTGTGATGGACAAGTGAATGACTTGTGATTGAGTTGTGATGGACTTGTGAAAGATTTTGGATTGGCTCGTGATTGACTTGTGATGGCCTTGTGATGGGCTTGTGATTGACTAGTGATTGGCTTGTGATTAACTTGTGATGGACTTGTGATTGGCTTGTGATTGATTTGTGATTGGCTTGTGATTGGCTTGTGATGACTTGATGACAGATGCTGTCACTTTGTACTTTCTGATTAGCCTAAAGCAAGTGGAAGCTTAAAGACAATTTCTGTGGCCGACAGCCGAAGTCTTGTTGATTCAAAGCTTTATTTATATATGGTGAGGAACATAAAAATGTTAATTCAAAAAGCACTTTGGACAAAGCCTGTATGCCATTTCACAGGTTTGGCTCTCTAGGCTGATGTTTTTATGGCAAAATTCACAAATCACAAATCCCATTTTGAGAAAGAAACAGATACAGTGTGTCATTTGACAATGCTACTTCAATTTCGTTTACACTACAGAATTTTGCCGAAATGGCATTTTCAACCTCTGCTGCCCCCTACAGGAGGTTCGAAGTCTCCCATTACCTCTAATGTTCTCCAGGAGCTGATGCAGCACAGTGAAGAACCCTGAGAGCTGCTGTGTGGTGAAGCCTCTCTCCTTGGCCCACCAGAACCCACAGACGTAGTAGTCTAGAAGCACCGACTCGGACAGGTCGATCTCCGAGTTGGTCAGCTTGAGAATCTCCGACAATTTTCTAGATGGAAAATTGCACTGACTTTTAACAGCAGAACACTTTGAGATACTCAGAGTAGAGCCAATGATTTTCCGCGATCGCGGAAAACGGACGGAATTCGCAGAATCTGCTCCTCGAAACGGAAAACGGAATTTGAGTCTGAAGAAAATAATTTCTGCAATTTTATTGATAAAAAACATAATTTCGTTATATTTATTGAGTACAAAATTAATTATTGATGATTGATTGAACAGACGAGCCATACAACAAATGAGCGGTGTTTATATCACGATTTTGGGGGGACAAAAACGTTCAGGATCAGAGCAATAAATGTTACGAGATCATTACCGTAGTACACGTAGTCATGGGAGTGACAGTCCCGACGCATGCCGTAGCTGTCGGTCAGCACAACCGGCAGGTTTATTTTTCTGTTCAATCAATCAACCATTCGTATAACATCTAACTTTAGCTCCTTTGAAATGCATGTTGTGCTTCGGTCCAAAATCTACCGTGTGTTCTTATTCCTCCATGCGTAAACTATCCTATTTTGTTGCTAACGTTAGCCCGAAAACAAAATGGCGGACATGAATTTCGCTTCGGCCAGCTGATGGGATTGGACTGTACATTGATCGGCCGTTGATAAAATAACAATCTTTTTGGGGCAGTTTTCCCGCGCTCCAACCAAACGACTATGTCATTATCGTCTTGGAATTATTTACTGAGTACATGGTATATGTTTAAATGCCTTTTTATGTATTGAACAGATGTGAAACGGAATTTTTCAGCCTGAAACGGAATTCAGGATTTTTGAAAACGGAATTTGCACTTTTCTGAAACGGAAAATCATTGGCCCTATACAGAGCCTCTGGGCTTTTTTATAATCCCAAATCGTCAAATCCCAAAGTGGAACTTTTTATAATATGCATTGCAAGTGCTTATGGTGTTGGGTCCGGGGCCTGCTTTAGGGCCTTGGACAGTTTTGGATTCTAGATGCTCCGTAGTGCAATCGGAGGCATTTCCTGGCCACTTTCCCCTGACTTTTTGAATCAACTTTGCTTGTGTTTGCAACTTGAAGGCAAGATTTTTAGGGGGATGGATCATGAATCCAATGTTGAAGTTTTTTTCAGGCCATTATTATTTTTTTGAACCCCCGACGCCCCCCAACATGCCCAAGCATATGGGCCTGCAATGGCTTACTTTTCCACATCTTCTACTGATGAATCCTGAAGAGCTTGCGTCTGGGTGTTGGATAGAACCTTCCAAGCTAAGGATGCTTCCTTCTCAATGGCCCTTGCTTCGTCATCCTAAACCAGACCAGCATAAACAAAATGGAAATGTATCATCTTGGAATGAACGCAGTTCAAATTTTTTTTAATGAAAAAAAGGAACCTTTTCTAGAAAATAATTCATTCAATGAAGTATCTTCATGTCACTTAACTGAAGATCAGGGGGGGGGGGACGATTTAGGGATTGAGAAAGATTTTCAATTTCATGTTTGAAAAATACATATTTTTTTCTGTAACGTCAGATTTTGTATAAGTTGAAGTAGGTCTAGGCTAACACAAAATTGACAAGATATCCAATTGGACGCACTGTCAATTATCGACGTAGAAGTAGAAGTAACCACATTATAGCAGCAGGCCTACAAAATTAAATCAAAATGTTGGCTTAAGAAATATTTTAGGACCCGCAAACAATAAAACATGGTAGGCCTAACATCAGTTTGGCCTAAGCAAAGTCGACTTCTTACACTGTACTAGCCCCGTGAACGTGGTGTTGTTTTATGTTTAATGTAGTTTACAATAAAATACGGAAAAATTTCCGTACTCGGACGTCACTTTTTTCAATTAATTTTCTAGCGCCAAAAGTTACAACTTTTATGGTTATTCCTCCACTTTCCCTCCTCTACTCTCACCCTCTCCTTTCCTTAATTTCTATTTCTTAATCAGTCAGTTACTTCACCGGGATTCGAACCTCTGACGCTTGCTTGATACACGAGACTCTTAACCGCTAGGCCGCGCACGATCGCTGTTGCAATAATCAATCTTTGGACGTATTTGAAGTATCCATTGAAATAAACTAAATATTCATGAGAAAATAAATATTCATAATGACGTATTGCACTGTCATTGGCAGGCTCATGCGACGTCATGGTTGTTGATGTCACGTGTATAACGTACCGCTGTCTTTTCAGCCACTACAATCAGTTTTGACCGGCTGCTTGAAGTTAGTTCTGCACGACGTATGCATCCAAAATGTGCTCTAAAAACACATTTTGAGTAAATTTTTTTCACCTTTACACAGCTTCCTGGATTTCTCTTGGTTCAAATGACAAGGTGAGGTGACAATTAATATGTTTGGCAGCAGATAAATTGACATCCGAGTATGGAACTTTAGCCTAAAAGACAAGCCACATTCACTGGTCTATAAACATGATAAAGTATAATGACCAAAAAAAGGTGTCTTCTTTCCCACCCACCTCGACGACTCATGGGTCAATATTAGGCTACTACTACATTCGGAAAGAATGTTGCAACCTGACGCTACTTCAGTGGTTGTGTACAAAGGTCTATGGATGGCATGGGTTGAGAGTAAAGAAAATTAAATATTTCCTGACAAAATTGGAAATGTTTTTCATTGCCATTGAGATTGATATGAAGAAAAAAAACAGCGTCGGATTGCAACATTCTTTCCCAGAATATTCTCAATCAATCGCTCAAATCATTTTCAAAACTGTCATCATGGAGGAATAAGAATTGACAAAATAAGCGACGTTGCAAAAAGGCCGCACCGCCTGCATGCCGCCGGCCGTGCGTGGTGGCCCCGCGGCCGTGTGTACGCCAGTAACGTCACGACGGGCAGCGCGGCGCTACCCACTTGCAATCTAGTAGTATAACAACGGAGATGGCCGCTAAATCACTTGGACATAAACACAAACTTACACTTAATGTTTTCCAGTCAATGTCTTTGTAAGCTTCCGACCCTTTCCCGGTTATTTGAATGGTAATTTGGGACGATTTCCCCTTCCCCTTTCTCGTCGACGAGGACGCCATTTTGTTGCTAGGCGAAAAACAACGACTGTTTGATAAAGTTACCTCTATCATATCACATATCGTATTGAAACATAAAATAGTCGTATAAAATTAGTTTTGCCTACCTTTCGGAATAGTGATCTGTCAGTGTTATGCATTCCCGGCGGTACCTGAGAAAAACCAAAAACAACAAATTTAAATAATTTGGAAAACAAAATCCTGCTTTAAAGTTTCAGTGTCTTTTCTATCATTTTGTGTCTTCTGGGTGAGTGAGTTTAAGTGGGGTGGGGTTACACTATGGGGCAGGGTTGGGACGAACGGGTGTGGACTCTGCCAGGTAGTAAAAAAGGGTTGGCAGTTATAGTCGGGTGCATGAACATTGCGAAGTCCAATTTAATTACCTTCGTATTAAATATTGCTATTACAATGACTGGATGATCAAAGCAGTTTTCATTATGAAACTTACCACGGCTATGGACGCCCGTCGCCCGCGTGCTGGCGCCGCCGGACCTCCTTGTGCTAAGTTATTCGAGGCCGAGGCAGCCTGTTCAAGGTAAAGGTGATAACAAATATATATTTTACCCGCAAACAAATAATTATAGGCCTACCACCGCACAAAATGCATGACACTGTTCCTACACGAAAGTCCAATTTTCAATGAGGAAGTTGATTTGGTAAAGTGAGGGTTCCAAAGGAGAGACCATGATAATTGGGGCTGTGATCAAAGGCAAAGGCGGTACAATCTTTTTTTTTAATTTTTTTAAAAATAACTTCAAGATAAAAATATGGGAAACAGACGTTGTGAAGAAATATTGCAATTTTGTTTCACGTAGACGTATTTTTAAACTGTTTTCATCTCCAGAATGACCCAACTTTTATTTAACCTATAGAGTAATACTTTCTTTGTTGAAATCATGAACAGTGTTAAGACTACAGAAAGGTTTATTTTGCATATAAACTACCGCGACTGAAATTTAACAATCTGAACTTTTTTTTATCGCCCAGCCTATTAAAATTAAACAATACTGAGATTCCCTTTTGAAAGAAGATCATAGAAACAGCACAACGGTCATGAGAGGGCGTTACTAACCGTAGTTTTACTGGAAGATCGATCGCAATATGAGAAACAATACTCTAAATCGTGTACCTTTGAAAAAGCTGACATTTCTTCGAGGCTGCTCCGTCTCCTCTGCCCGATTCGTCGAGTGTTTGCCATTTTCACTCCTTTATTTTTAACCCAAACTCTCGGCGGAGAGAAAAATGGCAGTTCGTGCCCGAAGTGACAAGAGTAAAATGTCCTTGGAAACGTGCACCTTGGTGTTTTGGACTAAAATCGATGATGTTGGGGTGAGACGTATAGGCCTATCCCGCCTATAGCCCAAGGCGCAAGAATTAGACAGAAGTCACGCACTTGTTTTGTACTCATTTTTTTACCCCGTGCCCCCACGTGAGAAGTGACCTATAAGTGAGGAATGAGCATTATTGACACTTGGGCTTAGGAAGAAGAATGGCTCGAGAAGTTGTCACTAACAGAGTGTTTTGTGTTCAATTGTAGTGCAACAAAGGAGAGGACTTTTTTTCATTTGGCGTCTCCCTAAATAGGCTGCCATCAGTAACGAAAGATGAGTTATTTACCGTAACAGAAATGTGTGTAGAAATCTGGCTGATTCTAATTATCGTATCCCCGGCCCTCTGCGCAGCGCGCATACTTAAAGAAATCAACATGCAACTTCTCCAAATTGGTCCCTACGTAGTACCATGCTTGTTAAATAATATATTTTGAAATGATGAGCTGTGATCATGTATAATAAACTGCTCTAGAAAACTCACCGTTATCAGTACTTCACACATAATAACACGGTGCAAGAGTCACCCGGCCATTTCTGTTAGTGTTAATACAAACGCCTCGCTTTGATTTTCAAAATGGCGTCGCGCGAGATAGGTCCATTCGGGTTTACATTTCTCGATAAAATATGCACATAAACGATTGTCATCCGATATAATAATTTCTATATAAGGGTTTGCCACATGCCACATGCAAATTTTGTGTAGTCGGCCAATACCAGTCAACCCCAGACATTCCTGTTGACTTTCGACCAATTACAACCACCCATTTCAGCGAAAACATCAACAGTTTGTGTTAGTCCGCGGGCGAAGAAAAATAGGACCTCATTTTCTGAAAAATTTCTTTAAAAAATGGTCTATGATAGTTTCTTTTTAACATGAAGCGCTCTATCGTTGAAATATATCATAAAATGGGAAAACAAATAATGAAGATACAGCGAAATAAAAAACAACAACAGACAAATTGGTAATTATTTATGTGCGGAGAGACAAAAAAGTGATTGGGATTTTTGAACCGCAGTACGCCTCGAATTACCTGTCGCCTGACTTTCGCCCACTCATTTCAAGATGGAAGCCGTGCATTTGCACATTGTAAGTATTTTTGTGTTAGTATTCCTTTCTTTTTCAGCAATAAATTATTTCTGAAATTGACGCGTATCAGAGGGGTGACGGTATTAATAGTTGTAGGTAATCCAGGAGAATTGTTGAACTGTCGTCGTGGCTTCGTTTGGCTCTGTAATTTGCGGCAATATTGGTGGCGAAATGCAGCGTACGATAACTTAAAAACGCAATGACACTGCACTTGGTGATTTTCAATGTCACCAGACTATCGCCCGACTTCTTGTGGTCTCTCGTAAAGAATTCAATCGGGTATTAATTTTTTTTTCTACATAGACTAACCATTGAAATTATATAAGAGACCAAATTGTATGAGTCCACCATTAGCCTGAGCAGCACCAGAATGCAGGAATATTCATAAACCTCCGAGTCCATAAGACGGAGACATTACTGAGTACATGGTAAGTCACTGTTGCTTTGAGTATAGCGTAGAGAGAGATAATGGAAAATTTTACATGCAGGCCTAGGTTTACTGGATAAGCAAAACGTGACATTTTAGATTTTACCGCAGCGGCATGGGAAATTCAAAAGGGGGAACTAGCCGAGTGAATTAAAAAAACTCCATTTGTCAAGAATTTTCAAAGAATAAAGACGCCAAGGGCATTTTTGGTAAAACTCGTAGTCGTAGGCCTAGAACTTCATATGTTGTACACAAAACCCATGCCATGAGGCATTTATCTTAAAAGAGAAGTACAATCACTTCTGCAGACGATGACGACGACTGTTTAATTAGGAATCATGATTAAGATCTGGGATCAGAAATCTAAGGTCAAGGGTCAGAGATCTGAGTATCCTGAATGCGAGCTAAGATGAGAATCCCACAAGATCAAGATCGTGAACTTGTAGCTTTTAAGTAAAACCACAAATAAAACCAGCTATGACGTATTCATGACGTAGGCATGTACAGGAATTAGGTTTGCATATGCGTTTAGGCCTATTTATGCATGTGTTAGGAATGGATGTGTTTAATGGTGTAGGTATGTATTTCTGTCACACATGAAAGAACTAGGCATGTATTGATGAATAATCTTATGTTAATGACGTAAGCATGACGTAGGCAACAGCAGTGACGTCGACTGATGTCATGATGAAGATCAAGGTCAAGATCACGATCCTCTGATCAGCGCACACAATGAGACAGTTACATGCTGCACACTGATGTATTTCGCGACTGAGGTCAACATCATGACAGACATTAGGGCACAACTTCTGAAGTTATTACCAATACAAAATGACTTGAGATAGGCCTACTTACAAATGTGGTAGATTATTGTCGTCATAAAATCAAAATTGCTGCCTATAATCATCCCATATTCGCACATGAGTTAACAAATTCAAATTGAAATTGTAATACAATGATGTACATGTAGGTATGATACAACATAGATGATTTTGATTTCATTTTTCGTTTGATTCAGATGAAACATTTGTAGAGCGTCATCTTGCAGTCTCACATGTCAGAATTAAAGTCTGTGAAGCAGCCAAGTGACACTGATTTTTAGTTTGACAAAATGTGCCTCTCCTAGCAGCATGACGGTTCCCACGGTGCAAGTGAATCCCAGGTCGACCTGAGGCCGGCTTCACGGCTGTCAAAGCCTCACCTCCATTCATCCTTTCAATCCTTTGCCAGCCGTGCTCTTCAACGAAGTGAGTAAATTTAACTGTCGTTTGTCCTCATTGTCCTCAATGTTGACATTGTGTCCGGGCAAACGTCCAAAAAAAGTAACAATGACTCGATACTATCTGTGAGAATCGATCGAGGATGGCCAGAACAAAACAAAACTTTTAGAGTGGAGACGCTTGCCACTTAAAACGATTATTGGGTTATCGTATTAGCCCCCCCCCCCTAAAAAAAGTCAGAAAAAAAGACCATTGACAGTTTGAAGATACCACATGAGACATGACTACAAAAGGATATTTGATATCAAAGGACCTCGACGCAAACAAGCTTCTAACAAGGTGTTAAGGGGGAGTTTTGCCTATATTAATGCATGGAGGTAAACAAGCGCCGAAAGCTCTTTCTTAAATTACACTTCATAAAATAATGTACACATTAGAACCGGTAGTTTGCCGCTACTTAAAAATTCAGGGGGAAACCACTTTTTCATAATGGAATTTTAAATGTTCAATCCCAACTTTCTATTAAATATTAAAACAAGACACTTAATTTCACATATTTTCTCACATCAGTTAAAGGGGTATACTATGTTATTGCACTTGAGATTTGAAATACTGACAATACCTGTGAACGACACCAATAACACATGGTTGAAAACAAAAACAGATTCACTAAATTCTATTCAGCATTTTTTATTGTTTTCAAATCTAATACTTTATATCTGTAATCATGATCCACATCCAATGCAGTTTCAGAGTGACAGCTTTTATCAACTCCATATATTTTCAAGTAAAAAAAATGCCTTTTCACGAAAGAAAACAAGATCTAAAGTTCATTATACAACATTAATCTAGCCCAGGAGAAGTAGGAGCAAAAAGAAAAGAAAAGAAAAACAAGCTATGCACACAAATACCTAGAAATAACAAAGGTATAACAAGAACACTTTACCTCCCTATAATGCCCAATTAAAGGGATGGTGGGGGGACTGTAGTGGTGGTGTGGGGGGGGGGGTAAATTTCCTGCCTAACTAATGTCGCTAGCTAGCAACCTACTGAAACCAACATTTGACACTCTCTATGACTTGACCCCAAGCAAAACTAGTAAGATTTATCACATAACTGAAATTCAAAGAAAGGCTATGTGAAATTTGTTATAGTTTGATATGAGAAAATCAAGTGTCACTTACATTGTACTTATGTTTCAAACTTACATCCCGATTAATACCTAGTTCAAACAGGGTATGCTTTATTCAAATTCGAGCCTTATTTAACAATGGACTCTATAGTGGACTCTATGTGTGAACAAGAGAGGGCGCTGTTTCAACTAGCAATGATATTGCACTTTACTGATTCATACACTTTTGTCATTGTTGTAAAATGTAGCAGGGATGGGGGATGATCTGGTACCTGGCCTGTTTAATACATCCTGCCTTTAAAACTGTAAACTGTCGAGCCTGTACATGTGAACATACCTACAGATAGATCATGATCAGCCAACGTGCTCACTCACTGAAAGCAAGATGGCATCTGAGTGGTCCTTCACACCTCTCTCTTTTTCACCAATGAGGGGGTACTTCAGCACAGAGTCCATAGCGCCCCAAGTGTTACAATGGCTACATGGTGTCTTGAGTTTCGTTTGGGTATTGATTATTTCAATTACTTTGCAAGGCTGAGCACTTTCTTCACCATCTCCCCGATTCCGTCAAATATCTCGTGAAGTTTGGTCTCGCACATGAAGGCCGGCGTCGTAACGATCTTATTGGCTGCATCCACATGGACCTCTTGAATAATTCATTAAGGACAACTATCGACTACATGGACACAGCCAAAATTTATTATTTACATACATATTGAAAGTCATGCTAGCCCACAAAATAATCACATAAGAATTCATCAGATGTATTAAAGATGCACTTACCATTTTAAGTCGAGTGGAGATCATTATTTTAAGTCAAACAGAGAGTTGCACAATCCTCAATTTAACCTGAACCACAAGATTTCATAGGAATATTAAAAGGATATTGTGACGTTCTTGTTGATGTGCTTACTCCCCATCTGCTCAATGGCGCCGGCTGTTCCAGCATATGGCCACCTCCCTCCGTCGTCCTTGTCCTGGCCAACGGTAACCTCGCAGCCAGGAATGACCTTGGCGGCAAGAGTTGGGGCAATACAACACAGCCTGGAAATCGAGAGTTAAACAAAGGCACTGGCTCACTCATTCAGTGCGTTCGATTTCTTCCCCCGCGCTTACTCGTGCAAGCGCGACAACGTTCGATTTACCTCTCTTGTGACTTCTCGTGCTTACTCGAGCCTGGCCCAAGTACCTTAACTGGGTAAGTATCCCATAAGGCCATGCAATAAACATGGCTGCCAACGTGACGTCTGGCGAACGCCTCAGGCCATGTCCGAAACGGGCTTCCAGAGCTACGGCTATGTGTCTATTGTCAGCGCGTCCCTGCGTATTTGCAGTGGGCATAGACCTAGACCTAGCTAGCTCTAGACAGTTGATTCGGATGCAGCCTGTGTCATGTCAAAGTTCAACTTTCCAGCTCTTGCACGAAACTTTACCCGAAACCGTTCGTTTATTTAGCTCCACTGCGCATGTCTGTCATCAAGCGAGGAGCCAGGCGCGAGTAAGCTGGGGTAAGTAATCGCACACACTCTAGTTGTAGTAGCAAGCAGCAGGCTTGTTAATCCCAACTGGGATCATCCCAACAAATTGTTGGTACTCCCCATCTATGGTTGGGACCAGCCAAGTATAGATGGGGCTATAGTTGGGTCGTAAAAAGCGCAACAAATTTGTAATGCTTTACTTCATTTTTAATAGGGAAAAGGGGATATATTATCTGCCCCCTGTAGAAAGTCTTTAAGTTCCATTTGCAGTCTTAAACCAGAGATCAAATTCAATCACAACGTTAAATCTGGTTTTTGCCTTTTAACATCATGTTATATCAGTTGACCGACAAACGAATGCCTTTGTCACTTTTATAAGGGCTGGATGATTTTTGATTGACTTGTTCGTGTTATAACTTGTGATGACTGGTGACTGACTTTTGATAACATGTGCACATGTTATCAAAAGTCAGTCACAAGTCATCACATATGTGATTACTTGTGACTGACTTTTGATAACTTGTGATAACTTTTGATAACTTGTGATAACTTTTGATGACTTGTGATAACTTTTGATGACTTGTGATAACTTGTGATGACTCGTGATAACTTGTGATGACTTTTGAGGAGTTGTGATAACTTTTTAGGAGTTGTGATGACTTGTGATAACTTGTGATGACTTGTGACTGACTTTTGATAACTTGTGATAACTTGTGATAACTTGTGATAACTTTTGATGACTTGTGATAACTTGTGATGACTTTTGATGACGTTTGATAACTTGTGATAACTTTTGATGACTTGTGATGACTTGTGATAACTTGTGGTGACTTGTGACTGACTTTTGATAACTTGTGATGACTATTGATAACTTCTGATAACTTGTAATGACATTTGAGAACTTGTGATAACCTGTGATGACTTATAATGACTTGTGATGACGTGTGACTGACTTTTGATAACTTGTGAATTGTGATGACTTGTGACTGACTTTTGATAACTTGTGATGACTTGTAACTGACTTTCATATAAACTTGTGATGACTTGATAACAACTTTAATGCATTGTTCATTTAATAGTGAGACATAAAGGATGTATACTGTCAACTAGACAGTGATGTAGTGCCTTGATGCTGGGCCTTGGCCTTAAGGCTGCCTTAAGGCTGGATTTTAGGGCCTTGGCCTTGGCCTCGAGGCTTGAGGGCAAAAGCCTTGGCCTTGGCCTTGGCCTTGAGGGTTCAGGGCCTTGCGATTTTGAGTCAAGGCTCTTCAAGGCCCATAGATTTTTGCATTTTCCAGATAAATCTGTTCGAAATTTTGCTGTTACCATTTTAATCGTATTACCATGGAGGAGGGAAGCACCCTATAGATTTGTGTGTTGACACACTTCCACTTTTGTAGCATCACATTTTGTTACCATTGTAGTAGATTTGCTGCAAAAATATTCCGTACACTTGTGGGGCTAATGAGATGATCACTTTAATTGCATATAACTATGGAATAGATCTGATTGGTTGTATATGTCTCCCTGATAAGTGCTAAAGATTTGCATGTATCTGTTTTAGATAATGCTGATATTTCTGACCATGTTGGGCCAGCAACTAAAAATTTCCCAAATCAGTTTCTTGGATCCCCCTTTTGTTACACTTGGGAGAATTGTGTGTCAATATCAGTGTTGTAGTCGAGACCGGACAGTCCGAGACCGAGACCAAGACCGAGACCTGAAGATTCGAGACCGAGACTGAGACCGAGACCAGCCCCTTCAAGGCGGACCGAGACCGAGACCAATATGGTCCGAGACCGAGACCGCAGATAATAAATAACAATAGTCGACATAAAAAAAACAAGACACGTTATTATAGTTGACAAATGTAACCTTTCTATTCACAAAGAATACAGACCAAAATTTTGACCAGTGGCAATGTTGACAAATTGATACATGACACCTTACTTGAGCAAAAAGTAGTTACACTTAAGAAATATGGGCTTTGACATGTTGTCTGCACCCAATCGCGACAAAAGTAAAAAGTTAAAGGTAGATGTTTCATCTGTTATAGGAACTCGGATCCTAAACTCCACAGTCACCCCCTAGGTTTCAGCTATGACTTCTAACGGATATTTAAAGATGCAATTTTAATTTTACATTGCCTTTTTTTTCCTAAAATAAATTTAGGACTTAACTTCTAACAAGACTTGTGTACTTGATTTTGAAAAATGGGAGCTAGAAAATGTTGAATTAATTTTTAAATTTTTGTCATAGAATGTGGACTTGTACATATAGACCCACAAGTTGCGAGGTGGTAGCCAGAATGTGCCAGATAAGGATTTTTAATTTTTTTCAGAATGGGATTTTTAATTTTTGAGGAATAATGGGGTACTTTAAAATGAGCAGCCAGAAAATGGGGTCTCATCATACACTCTCATGGCAACAGTGAGTGGTAACTGGTAAGAGTGTGTGAGTTCAAAGCTGGAAAATCAGGTAGAAAAATTTACTTTTTCTTCAAAATACTGTCCCAACATTGTGTGGGGTCGAAAATATTATAACTAATTTGAAGCACCTCATTTATTATCAGAATACAAAATGCAAGTGATTACGCCCACAGGGGTGGGCTAAACGACACAATCCCCGAAAATGGTTGACCCTTATTGCATAAATTGTTACAAGTTTATACTTTGCTTTATGTGGCCGACTCAACAGATAAATGCCGAACTTGTTCCAAATCGTTCAGTGACTGGTACTGCTGCAGTTTTACATGTACTTTGGAGACTTTCCAACGTGCAGTCGAGCCCAAACCGACCGCGATATATAACAAGCTTGATCTACGGGCTAGCAAATGTTTTAAATAACAACGGTACTGAACAAAGTGAACACAAAGTAATCGATCGAGCTGTAAAAGCTACATATTGCCGGTCTCGACCCGAGACCAGCCAAAATATCGAGACCAAAGGGGGCCGAGACCGAGACCAAGACCGAGACCACAGCTTCCGAGACCGAGACCGAGACCGAGACCAGCAAAAAGTGGTCTCGAGACCGGTCTCGAGACCGAGACCGGTCTCGAGACCTACAACACTGGTCAATATAGAAGTAAATCATTATTTTGTTTAGTTAAACCATATTGAAGACCTGAACTTATACTTTAATAGATACAGTGTAGTCATAAAACGGTGTAGGCCTATGCGAGCATGTTGATTGCAATTAAAGAAATGTTGTTCTTCGTAACGAGCAATTCGTGATGATAAGGGCGGATCCAGGGGGGCCAAAAGGGGCCATGCCCCCCCCCCCCTCAAAAAAAAACCGAAACTATTTTTTTTATGTGATGTCGTAATAAAGGCAGGCAATGAGTACACCACCATCTTTTCCTCCAAAAACATCGGATAAAATGGTCAGAAATTGCCACAAATCGCACCACAGCGCATCTCGAATCCAAAAATTTTTCGGGGCCCTTAAGCGGGCCCCGAAGCCCAAGCCGTAATTTTTTTTGACCCACTTTTTTTAGGGGACCAAAATTTCTCCCCCCCCCCCAAATTGTATTCTGGATCCGCCCTTGCGTGATGATGTGTCACTCATGTGAATATAATTAGTTCTATATCAGTGGTCATTTCATAAAACAGGGCCTTGGCCTTGGCCTTGGCCTTGAGGGTTAAGCCTTGGCCTTGGCCTCGAGGCTTGAGGGTCAAAGCCTTGGCCTTGGCCTTGGCCTTGAGGGTCAAAGCCTTGGCCTTGGCCTTGGCCTTGAGGGTCAAAGCCTTTGCTCCAACACTGCTAGACAAGACTAAACAGTTCCTGGGTTTCAGGGATGAGTTATATTTGCTGTACACAAAACTAACACTCTTCTGAGGTATCATGTATCACACTTTCTTACCCGATTGGTTTCTTGGCCTGATGGAACTCACGCAAGACCCTTTCAACATCAGAGTTCACAGTGCAGTTCGGGCCATCATTGGCGACGGTAGAGCTGTTGGGAACAGAAAATGGTTATTGTACACGGACTGAATCATTAAAAGTGGCTCATTTGATAACCACATCACAATGCCCCACAGGGAGGGAGGCCCCACAATTCAATGGCCTATTCCTGGTACTGAGTACTGCAGTGGAGTGAAAAAGTTGTCACGAAATTTGTCAAATTGATTGCATGTTTACAATTTAATTTACACAAGTTTCTTTTTTAAATCACAAATCCTTAAGGACCAACAGTGAAAAAACACAAGAAATTACAAAGATCCCTTACATAAAATTTGCTCCCTGCTTTAAATTAAAGTTAAAAACGAATGCTTATAGAAAGACCAACAGAAAGATAGACAGATGTAAGTACACATTTTTTTTGTTCCTTAAAAATAATCTGACTGACATACAGGTTTTTGGCAGCCCCAAAGCCCCCTGGGAAGACAACGGCATCATGGGAAGCGACATCCAGGTCACTGAGGGGCGAGATCTTGCCACGTGCAATGCGCGCTGACTCCACCAACACATTTCTGTAAAAAAAAAAAAGACACAACATTTCCATAAAGTTTAACACAATAATATTTGTACGAATAAATTTATTCCAAGTATGTTTGAGCTCTGAAATGGAAACTCTGACCTTGTCTGTCCTTCGGCCGGTTGACCCTTGCTGTGGTCAATCACATGCATCTGGTCAATGTCCGGTGCGTAGATGGACACATCTGCCTGGCCCCGACTCAGGTGCACAAGAATACTAAAGACAAGGAGATGTAAGAACCAAAGAGATCAGTCAACTAACAACCATGACAACATTAACATGTCATAAATTACAGGTGTATTCCTTTCTAAAATTAAGCTATAAATGAAAAGTAAAGACGACAATTAAATATTTTAATTTGGGTTGCATGTTGCAACCAGCAAGCAGCTCGGTGACCCACCCCTGCACACTCTAATGTCTTGTCCCACAGAGTATTGAGAGATCAATTATAGGTACATGTAAGAATGTAAAAGTATAAACCAGCAAGTGATATATCATTTTGAAGTGACTGGACCATGTTTTACAAAAGCATTGCTTGGCCAACTTTTTTTCAAGTGCAAAGTCAGCCGAGAATCAGTTACAAGCAAAAAGCATCGCATGATACAGTGGCTGGTGACCTGTTTATGAGATAAAAAAATATTTTGTGAACTTGGCAAATTGGATAGCTTCACAAACTTGGGACACTGATCAGGCCACAGGTTAAACGCGGAACCCACCCCCCCCAAAAAAAAAATTCCCTAAAAAATCTTATACCATCTCATATTTACAATATCATCTGTAAGTTGTTTCGATAACAAATATGGTAGCAGAAATGAAAATAATCTTCCCAATTTTCCTGCATTTCTGCGAATTCAAAAAGCAACGCACAGTGTCGAGTATATATATTGTGGCGAAACGAGCTATACACCCTTTGTGGCAGGGATAACTTGGTGACCCGACAGTCTGACCTGATCGAAGGATGGAACTGGACCTGGCCTTAACCCACAAAAATATTTATTAACCTCACGCAAGGATGAGCGGTTATCCTGACGCAAGGGGGGGATATAGTTAACAAACGGCGGACTAAGCCTAGGGGCTGTTCGTTTGGCGGAAATATACCACCGATCTGCGATTAAGTACGTGACTTTATTAACAGAAGAGGGGACTAACTTATTCAGATATATCCAACAGAGAGCGGGACTACATAAGCTACACAGTGACCAGTTATTCCAAGACGTCAATCAATTAGTTTATTCCTGTAGCACACTTCAATTATAAGGTCAATGCGTCACTTTTCGATAATTTATACAATGGTAAACCTCACAGTTAAGATAAATCCAGGTAACCCTCGGTGTTCGAATTAACACTGATAAACCTCGTTCGTACAACAAGCACCAGTAAACCTCGCTCTTAAATAAGCACTAGTAAACCTTGCTCTTAGAAAATAGCACTAGTAAACCTCGCTCTTAGAATAAGCACTAGTAAACCTCGCTCTTGGAATAAGCACTAGTAAACCTCGCTCTTGGAATAAGCACTAGTAAACCTCACTGTGATAATCTAGTAAACCTCGCTATTAGAATAAACCTCGCTGTTAGCTGAGGGGTCAACTGCACCCCTTGTCATTAGCTTATACAATTATAATTTTCGTACAGCTCTTGGGTCAACTGCACCCTTTAGCTTATACAATTATAATTGTCTGGTTCAACGGGGGTCAACTGCACTCCCTTATGATTAACTTGCACAATTATAACTTAGCGGGGTTACAGCTTAGCGGGGTAATTCACTTAAGGTAAACCTCCCTTGGGTATACCTCACCTATACTTCTCGGGGTTCCTAGTTAATAAAGTGGTCGTCTGCACCACCGACTTAAATAACGGGCCAGTGTTCTTTCACTTAGCACAGACTGACTCTAATGAGGTCTACAAAAACAGAATAGCTTTATACAATACAACCCAGTCCTTGCTACTCGCTTGACCAGCGAATTACACACGGGGTAGTTAGTAACGTTATAACCCACCCGATGATAATAATAGTCCCCTGACGTTAACCCAGTAAACCTTCGGGAAACTCAGGATTCACAGACTTTACAGGGTCGCAATCAACCGTTTCTACGCCAAAGTTGCACAGGACAACGGCAGACAATCCTTAAGTCTGAACTAAGCCTAAATGTTACCCAACCTTCAGATTTACTCTGGGTCCGACTATTATCTTAACTCGGGCCCTATTTTAAATAATCCCGACTTCTTAACGACAATCCACCCCAAATCTTATCCGATAAGACCTTAAAATGCACAGGGGGATGTAAACAACGAAGTCCAGCTTTACTGACCGATCACACCAGGGTGCGCTGGGGCTTTCTTCCGCTCCAGTCCAACCACGCAAATCAGTAAACGCTTGTTTCGCAACGCAGTCTCTCCCTGTAGTTTACTCAATGGAGTCTCTCCCACGAGTTCTCTCCCACGAGTTCTCTACCACGAGTTCTCTACCACGAGTTCTCTACCACGAGTGCCGAACCCACGCCAGGCCACGAGGCAATCGCCCCAGACCATGCCGGACGCACGCTGCTGATTGGTCGCCGTGCGCAATCATGCACTCGATCACGCGGTACATGCCTGCCTAATTCATAGCCAGACCTGCCCATCAGCCTAGTGTACATGCAGGACGCGCAAGCTGATTGGATGCCCCACAGTATCACGCGCTCTAACACGCGGGCTGACGTGATGCTTCTTAGGCTAGACTTGATATCAGTCTACACATACCCCTGTTTCGTTACACAGGCCCCAGCTAAGCTTATTCCGTCCCGGAATAAAAAAGCTTAACAACAAAACAAATATACGAAACAGGCCTATACTTTATACAATTATAATACAATGTTGAATAATCCACTAACATTGCGTGAGGTTGACTGAACCTCGCGTGTATATGCACACTATAATCTACACATTCTCTAATAAACCTCACCACTGCGAGTGTGAGGTTTACTTACTCTGCACATACACTAGTAATACATGGACGGGTGTGAGGTCTACCAAAAACACTTATATTTGAGGTCTACTGCACCTCGTCTGATATCTACATCTACATTATTGCATTTAAATTATGGTTTTTAAATATAAACGTCTTGGTTAATTTTGTTTTTCTCTCTTACATGTAAATCACTTGCAAAACTATGATCACTGTAACTCTCAGTACAAAATTACACATACTATTGAATACGAAAATACTTTAACTCTACGTAACAAAAATAGGTGTCAAGAACTCTTTTGGTGGAATCAAGGGAATCAATGGGAGTAATATAAGTTTAAGATAAGTAATTTTCCTTCTTTTTCTTCTAAGGATATGATTAGTCAAGAGTTCATTTGTTGTTTCTTGTTGTCGGTCCTTACTTCGAGTCGGAGTCGATGCAGTAGAGGTTCGCGTCCACCGGCTTGCGGAACTTGTGCCGACTGACCTCTTCGTGAACCAACTGGCCGTCCAGATAAATGTTGCGGATGATCTTCTCCTCCACAACCGCCAGTCTCATCTTCTTAGAAGGGGGCTCCTCAGCAACGTCGGCCATGGCGTCGTCTACTTCCTCCGGGCTGGCCACCGTTATGGGGCTGAGGGGCGGCATGGACGGGGAATCTGGGGGGTATTCGCCAGGACTGCTTCTCTCCACGGTAAGAAAGGATCGCGGCTTCCAACTGGTGGAAGGGATCGGGGAACTACGGCCTACTAACGGCGAGATGGGCGTTGGGGAAAGGGAAATTACCGCCTCCCTCACTGGGCTATCGGGTGGTCTGCTGACTGTCGCCGATGCCTGGTTGCTTGCTGCTGGTGCAGGCCTCCACCTCTCGGTCAACAAACTCCGGTCAATCGAAACGGGCATCTTTGCCACCGTCTCCTTGGGTACTCCGCCGCATTCCTCCATGTGAGCCGGATGGCAGGTCTTGTAGTGACGTCGCAGATTATCACGGCGTTTATTCTTGTAGTTACAGTGGCTGCAGCACAGGAACAGTGGTGGGCCGTGAACTATCCTCAGATGTCTCCACAGACCCTGCTTACTCGTGAATTGGTAGGCACACTGGTAGCAACGCACCGCCATCAAGAGATCTGTTGGGAAAACAAAAAAAAAACACAAAAAAAAACACTTGGTTAGTAACCTAGTTTACCGATATCTTACTGGGAGTCTATGTTCCCTTCTGGGATATCTCCTTTGAATTTCTTGAGGAACATCTACTACGACATTTTCCTTAGTGCTAAGATCATGCTCAGCCTCAGGAAGTTCAACACCCATTTGTTCCTCTTCTATCGGCCCGGCCTCGAGAACCTCGGACGCTGTTTCGTCAGCAACAAGCTTCCTGTGGCTAACTTCCGTGCAATCAGAAACCTCCTCTGGTTCCACCAGTCGTTCGCCAACTTCAGTGCAATCAGAAATCACTTCTGGTTCCACCACTTGTTCCTCGACAATGGCAGGCTGATATTTCCAAGCCTTCAAAGCTTCACCAGTGTACGGCTTCAGCCGGTCCGCGTGGACTACAAAAGCCTTACCCTTAGGCTTTAGCTGGATGCGGTAGGTGACATCGGAGAGTCTCTTTACAACCAAGTATGGTCCAACCCACCTAAGTTCAAGTTTCTGAGATCTCCCCTTTTTCCTTGACTTGTCGAACAACCAGGCGAACTGGCCTTGCTGCAGGCCTTCGCCATGTGCTCGTCGATCGTAATTTCGCTTTTGGTTACGTGCACTCTGCCTCAGGCACTCTCTGGCCTTGCCATGTGCCTCTTGCAGATTCTGCCGTAACCTGTGAGCGAAATCTGTCGCTGTAGCGTCCTCTACTGCAGGACACTCCACCAGCAGATCGACGGGAAGTCTCGTCTCCCTACCAAGCATCATCATGTTTGGAGACTCGCCAGTTGACTCTTGGGGAGTGCACCGGTATGCAAAACATGCATACGGTAAACACTCATCCCAGTCACGCTGTCTCCTCCGCGGTTCAATCATAACAGCGACCATGTTGATCAGTGTTTTGTTGAACCGTTCAACCAGTCCATCGGACTTCGGGTTGTACGCTGTGGTCCTCGTTTTGGAAATCCCCAGGACCTTACACATTTCGGCAAACACTGCTGACTCGAAGTTTGTCCCCTGATCTGAATGCAATTCCAAAGGAATTTCAAACCTACAGACAAACTCCGAGACAAGCTTGTTCGCCACTGTCTCTGCCTTTGCATCAGGCAGAGCGTACGCCTCCATCCATTTGGAACAGTAGTCCCCGACTACCATGATCCAGGCGTTACCACTGTCACTGCGGGGCAGTGGCCCCAGCAAGTCCACGGCCACTCTGTCCATGGGCTCACCCACCTGGTACTGTTGTAGTGGAGAAATTCTCCTTTCGCAGGAGATTTCCTCCTACCACACAACTCGCAGCACCTTATGAACGACCTCACATCTGCGGTCATTCCCGGCCAATAGTACCGTGACTTGACTTTGGCCAGAGTCTTCTTGACGCCCAGATGGCCACTAGTCACACCACTATGTAGTTCTGGCAGTACAACTTCCTTCAATTTCCCAGGAAGAACCAGCCGCCACCTGATCAACTTTCCATCCTCAGACTCCCACCTTCTATATAGGACACCGTCCCGCACCTTCAACTGATCCCACAGGCACCACAGAGTCTTGTGCGCCGAGGAGTCGGCTGAAACAGTCTCCCAGGTTGGTCGACTGCCCGATTCCTCTTTGGCCCTAACTATCCAACCAATGCATGGTTCACCAAGTTGTGCCTCTCTGACTTCTTCTCTAGGCAGGTGTGGTTGGGCAACAATGCCTCCCACCCTCGCCTCTGAGATGGGCAAGCCAGAGTCAACCTCACTGTAAACCTCATTCTTGGACACAGTGGCATCCTGTGATGCCTCAACGGTTTCTGTCGCTTCAACAACTTCCTTTACCCCATTCTCATCAGAATGACAACATTTTGTACAGACCTTACGGGACAACCCGTCAGCATTTCCATGCTTACGCCCAGGTCTATGCTCAATGGTCAAATCATACTCGGAAACTACCTCAAGCCACCGGGCAAGCTGTCCCTCGGGGTCCTTGAAATTAAGTAACCACCGAAGAGCAGCATGATCGGTTCGAAGCAAAACCTTCCGGCCGTACAGGTACTGCCTAAACTTCTTGAGGTACACAACTACCGCAAGAAGTTCCCTCCGAGTGACACAATAGTTCCTCTCCGCCTTGCTAAGTTTCCGGCTAGCAAAGGCGAGGACCTTCTCGTGCCCCTCATGGATCTGCGATAGGACTGCTCCTATCCCATCTCCACTAGCGTCTGTGTCTAAAATGTAGTCACAGTCAGGCATAGGATATGCCAAAATAGGTGCCGTCTGCAGCCTCAGTTTCAGCTCTTCAAATGCCTTTTGGCAGGCATCTGACCAGTGAAACTCGCGTGACTTTTCAGTCAGCGCATGCAAGGGCGACGCAACCTCGGCAAATCCCCTAATAAACTTCCTGTAATAGGAAGCTAAGCCTAGAAAACTGCGAACTTCCTTGAGACACCTGGGTGTTGGCCAGTCGGCAACGGCCCGAACCTTTTCAGGGTCGGTAGCCACGCCTTCGGCTGAAACAACGTGCCCCAAGTAGTTCACCGAACGCTGGAATAGGAAGCACTTGCTAGGCTTCAACTTTAGACCAGCCTGTCTGAGTCTGGAGAAAACGACCCGCAGCCGTTCAATCTCCTCGCTCACGGTTTTGCCATAAACTATGACATCATCCAGGTAAATCAGCAGAATCTCCCATTGGAGACCCGCCATTACCTTATCCATCAACCTTTCAAACGTTGCAGGGGCGTTGCAAAGCCCAAAAGGCATACAACGCCACCTGTATAACCCGTTCCGCACCACAAAGGTTGATTTCTGGCTGGCGTCCTCGTCAAGGTCGACCTGCCAATACCCAGACGCCAAATCGAGTGTCGAAAACCATTCGGCACCCAACAAAGCGTCTAGTGTCTCGTCGATACGAGGAACAGGGTACGCATCTTTAATTGTTACCCTGTTCAACCCTCTGTAATCGACACAGAATCGCTTGGTTCCGTCCTTCTTTCGGACAAGGACCACATTTGCAGCCCAGGGACTATCAGATGGTTCTATAATCCCTCTCCGCTGCAAAACCGCCACTTGCCTCATGATTTTCTCTTGGTTACAAAGGGATGGCGCCTCGGCCTCTCTTTTATAGGTCGAGCATCGCCCGTACCGATGTGGTGCTTCACCACATCAGTACGCCCTATGTCGTGGTCACCACAGGAAAACACGTCTTGAAACTCAATGAGACAAGACTTCACCTCTTCCTGATATTCCTCACTGAGGTTGACCTTGCTACGGTCATAAATATCACGTAGGTGAATCGGCAGGTCTCCAGAGACCTTACAGCCATGACCCTCATCAGGGACGACTACGGCGTCACTTTCGACTGCCGCAATTGTACCTACAGTTGTCCCCCTCCGGACAACCCGTCTCTCCTCACCCGGATTGAATATCCGTAAGGGAAGACCCTCGGCAGTTGGCTTCACCAGCGACCGGCCTAGAAGTAAGCCTCGCTGAGCCAACTCGCCTCCACCTTCTACAGGCTCGATGATTGCCAATTGTTCCCCGGCCTCACAGGTAGTCACTACCACACCAGGCACGACAACCTCATGGCCAGCCGGAATCTCGGTGGTTTCGGCCACCGACACCCGGCCAACGAACGGCTCTCCTGCACCACTTGTGCACTTCGTCCGTTCCCCACTTAACCGCAACTCAAGGTTTTGGAAATCTAAGTTACCACCTGTAGGTAACAAGAAATCCATTCCTAATATTCCTTCATACTTGATATCGGCAAAAATCACCCGCACTGGGTAGGTTGTTTTGCCAATCTGTATGTCCACCCAGGCAGCGCCCATCACAGCCAGGGGGCTACCATCAACTTGTTGAATGCTGGACTCATCTGCTTCCAGCACTGGCCTCCGTTCCTTTGCAATTCGATGGTAGACTCGACCACTAACTAGTGTGTCAGTCGACCCTGAATCAACCAGGAACCGGCACTTCTCTCCCCTGACAACACCGTTAACAAACAGCCCATACCTAGGCCGGGACCACGATTAGCCGAGTGCCTAGCGGCTCTCTGGCTGTGATTTCTGATCCCTGCCTCAGGCTGGCTCTGTCTGTCGCTGGTTTGGACCCTACGAAATGACCAGCCTGCCCGCGAAACAATCGGTTGGCTGGCTGGCGTTTCCCTGGTCCTTTCTCTCCCTCCGAGGTTTAGTACACTCCCGTGCGAAGTGACCAACCTCCCCACATTTGAAACACTTGAATGCACCGGGCTTCTTCCTTTCAGGCTTGGGTGAAAGCCTCTCAGGAAAATTAGCCTGCTCGCCCTGGGCTAGACCTCGCTTGGTGAGCCCCGTCAGAAGCTCAACCACATGGTCTATCTGCTTCGACTGATGACCGGCATTTTCTTCTAACTTTAGAAGACGCATCTCTGTGTCAGAGTCGACTGCTCTTGTAAACCTCACAGGTTTACCTTCGGCCCTTCTCCCGATCTCAACCTTTTCAAAGTTTTCTGTCTCCAGGGCAGCACGTATCGCATCGTCCAATGTCTTCGGACGATCACGATACACACCTTCCCTAACTACCTGACTAGCTACCGCATCTACAAAATGATTTTTCCCAAGGCGTTCTCGTGCCTCGTCAGGAAGCTCAGGGTAGGCCTTCAACGTGAGATCACGTATTGCTTGGCCTAACTCCTGTAGGGTTTCCTTAGGCCCCTGACGCCTGTGCCTTAACTCAACCAAATAGTTTTCGGCCTGTCGACCAGGACCGAACCTCTTTTCCAACATCTTTATAAGTTCCCCATACGTGAACTTCTTCGACCCATCACCGAGAAGTCGGAGGGCCTCACCCTGGAGACTAGCAGCCAAAAACTTGCGTGCTTGCTCCTCGCTCCACAGGTTCACCTGTTTACACGCCTCAAAGTGGCGGTAATACTCGTTCCAGAGAACCTTCCCATTGTACCGGTCTGGGGTAATTGTAGGCCTGCGAGGCCCACCACCGTGAGGTTTACCGCACACCTCATTACCCATCAACCGCGACTCCCTCTTTAGTGGCCAAGGGCCCACTTCAGGCGAGTCTACCTCACTAACAACCTCGTTTGACTTCTCCACAGTGGGACGAGTTGCAAAACTCAGTAACTCACTGTGTAAACCTCGTTCCTTTTCAGAGCAATCAACCTCACGGTTCAGAAAGGGATTAGTACAAGGAATATGCTCGGGAATAAACCTCACAGGTGTACTCTCAGTGTGCCTCACTCCCTTTGGAACCAATTCAGGTGACATGCCCGCACAGGAACGCTCTCTTGCCTTTGAGGCATACCCGGAGGTATCCTCAGGCAACTTCCAACGAATCTCTGAATCTACTTCAACCAAACGTTTTTCCCAAGCCTTAGGAGTAACCTCGCCCAGAGCTTGTGGCTGTGCCCGTTTCTTTACAGCCTCTAACTCTGCCGAGAGACGAGCCCTCTCCCACTTCAACCACTGAACCTCCATTCTCGAGCGGTTCAGCTCATCCAGGACAGAATCCTTGCCAGCCTCTAACGAGGCAACATGGTTGTCCTTACTCATACTGATGTTTCCTCCTGACTAGGAAAATCAGTCCCCACGAAACTAGTAACGCTAGGCCACTGACCACTGGGCGATAACGGTACCTCACGGGCAAATTCAGGTTGCGGGACCACTTGTCCCAAACCTCTAGATTTTACCACTACTAGCGTACCAACTACCACCCGGCGAATTCTCAACAGGATTGGCAACTGCTGTCTTGCAGTATGTCGCAACGATCGCACCTCAGCCAAAATCCTCAACAGAATCCACACTACAACTATTACCACAACAATCAAAACAATACACAAAGCAGCAACGACCCAGGTAAGCATGTATTGCCCTACCTCTGGTGCTACAATTAATCCTCACTGTGCACCTCGGTGAGGTACACCCTCAACAAACGGATAAACAAACAAACACGAAATTTCTTCTTTATTGCCAAAATCCAAGTACAACAAAATCACAGATTATCCCACTTCTGACACCATTTGTGGCGAAACGAGCTATACACCCTTTGTGGCAGGGATAACTTGGTGACCCGACAGTCTGACCTGATCGAAGGATGGAACTGGACCTGGCCTTAACCCACAAAAATATTTATTAACCTCACGCAAGGATGAGCGGTTATCCTGACGCAAGGGGGGGATATAGTTAACGAACGGCGGACTAAGCCTAGGGGCTGTTCGTTTGGCGGAAATATACCACCGATCTGCGATTAAGTACGTGACTTTATTAACAGAAGAGGGGACTAACTTATTCAGATATATCCAACAGAGAGCGGGACTACATAAGCTACACAGTGACCAGTTATTCCAAGACATCAATCAATTAGTTTATTCCTGTAGCACACTTCAATTATAAGGTCAATGCGTCACTTTTCGATAATTTATACAATGGTAAACCTCACAGTTAAGATAAATCCAGGTAACCCTCGGTGTTCGAATTAACACTGATAAACCTCGTTCGTACAACAAGCACCAGTAAACCTCGCTCTTAAATAAGCACTAGTAAACCTTGCTCTTAGAAAATAGCACTAGTAAACCTCGCTCTTAGAATAAGCACTAGTAAACCTCGCTCTTGGAATAAGCACTAGTAAACCTCGCTCTTGGAATAAGCACTAGTAAACCTCACTGTGATAATCTAGTAAACCTCGCTATTAGAATAAACCTCGCTGTTAGCTGAGGGGTCAACTGCACCCCTTGTCATTAGCTTATACAATTATAATTTTCGTACAGCTCTTGGGTCAACTGCACCCTTTAGCTTATACAATTATAATCGTCTGGTTCAACGGGGGTCAACTGCACTCCCTTATGATTAACTTGCACAATTATAACTTAGCGGGGTTACAGCTTAGCGGGGTAATTCACTTAAGGTAAACCTCCCTTGGGTATACCTCACCTATACTTCTCGGGGTTCCTAGTTAATAAAGTGGTCGTCTGCACCACCGACTTAAATAACGGGCCAGTGTTCTTTCACTTAGCACAGACTGACTCTAATGAGGTCTACAAAAACAGAATAGCTTTATACAATACAACCCAGTCCTTGCTACTCGCTTGACCAGCGAATTACACACGGGGTAGTTAGTAACGTTATAACCCACCCGATGATAATAATAGTCCCCTGACGTTAACCCAGTAAACCTTCGGGAAACTCAGGATTCACAGACTTTACAGGGTCGCAATCAACCGTTTCTACGCCAAAGTTGCACAGGACAACGGCAGACAATCCTTAAGTCTGAACTAAGCCTAAATGTTACCCAACCTTCAGATTTACTCTGGGTCCGACTATTATCTTAACTCGGGCCCTATTTTAAATAATCCCGACTTCTTAACGACAATCCACCCCAAATCTTATCCGATAAGACCTTAAAATGCACAGGGGGATGTAAACAACGAAGTCCAGCTTTACTGACCGATCACACCAGGGTGCGCTGGGGCTTTCTTCCGCTCCAGTCCAACCACGCAAATCAGTAAACGCTTGTTTCGCAACGCAGTCTCTCCCTGTAGTTTACTCAATGGAGTCTCTCCCACGAGTTCTCTACCACGAGTTCTCTCCCACGAGTTCTCTACCACGAGTTCTCTACCACGAGTTCTCTACCACGAGTTCTCTACCACGAGTTCTCTACCACGAGTGCCGAACCCACGCCAGGCCACGAGGCAATCGCCCCAGACCATGCCGGACGCACGCTGCTGATTGGTCGCCGTGCGCAATCATGCACTCGATCACGCGGTACATGCCTGCCTAATTCATAGCCAGACCTGCCCATCAGCCTAGTGTACATGCAGGACGCGCAAGCTGATTGGATGCCCCACAGTATCACGCGCTCTAACACGCGGGCTGACGTGATGCTTCTTAGGCTAGACTTGATATCAGTCTACACATACCCCTGTTTCGTTACAATATAGAGGCAAAAAAAAAAAAAGATGGCAAACTTACGCCGATGCTTCATGAATCTCACTGCCATCATAAACACCACAGCCGGACAATACCTGTATCCAGATTGTAAAATAAATATGAAGTGAGATATTTAAAGTTTATTACCTCCCCCCCCCTCGTGGCCCCGCCCCTTCCATCCCTACAAAAAAAAGAAACAAACCCTGTCATCAGTCACCAGAGGCCGACAAATTAATAAACAGATGAAACTCTCACATAACTTATAAATTATCACAACCTATTAGTATTACGAATATGTTGTTGGTGGTCAAATTTATAAGGAAAAGACAAAAATTAATTCGGGGGAAGACTTAGAATTTCTTCTTTGGCAAGAGGGCGCCCTTGCGATATACTCACAACAGCAACTTTACTTCCAATCGCACCCGTCGTGTGCATTTGTTGAGCCATTTTCACCGCCGAAAGAGCTGCACTGCCAAGTCGCCAATGCGCTGCACTTGCAAGGACAACTGATGTCAAGGACAGCATTGGTATAAAACGAGAAAATTCAACCAAAAATTACTAAATGAGTAAAACCATGGAGCTATAAAAACTGTATTTGGAAGCGCGCACGGTACAGGATCGGAATCATCGGATTGCCGGGAATTCTGCCCCTTGAGGGCGCCCTGATCATAACAAATAGCCGCAAAGTCGAGATACTGCCGCAGTTTTGAAGGTAAAACTAATGAATTTTACGCGACTCGAGTTCATTCTTGTTTGTATTTATTGTGCTACTGGCAATTGCTACCAAAGTAGCGATAAGACGTGTAAGATGAATAACTTGGTTGAAACTTAAGTTGGGATTAAATCAGTGACAGTGTGCAGTGCTTGAAGTTGAACATGTTATTGGAGTTTTTTTTACAGGGCATGCTGGGGGGGGGGGGGATGGGAAGGGGAGTGTTACGTAAAGTATTCTTGTGCAGTGGTAAGATATTTCTCAGCTGGTACGTTTTTGTGTGTAGATGGAGTATGAAATTACTTAAGTATGAATGTTAAAGAAAATTAGGGTGGGGGTGTTTATGTAAAGTATTCGGTTACAAAAGTATTCTGGCAGATCTGGTAAAATATATTTTGGGCTTGGCCTAACTTTAGGCATTTGGTCATTGTACCTCTTTGTATGTAGACAGAGTATGAAATTACCATGGCGATATGGCATCAGCTGTGTTCTGCTCACCGCTGGACTGACTGTCGCTTACATCTGGTGTGGAATGTTGGCCAGCTTTCCTGACGAAATCAACCCCTCAAAGCTGTCTTTGTCGGACACGCTGTGTCAGCAGCGCGAGCAAGAGGAACCGTGCATCGACGGAGGTGTTGATTCTTTGAGTTGTGAGAGGAGTTGTCATGGCAACTGGGATGATGAGGAGAATCCAAGTCCCTATCTTGGCTGTCAGGAAATTGAGGAGATCAGATTGGAGAGGAAGATTGGGCAGGGGGCTGTCAAAGAGGTAGTTAAATTTTTCATTTCACCTCTCCAAATTAAATTATAAAATTTACATAATTGAAATTAAAAAATTTGGTTGAGGAGGGAGTTAACTTTCTGTAATGGTCAGCTGAACTTGTACTGAACCATGAAGAAAACTTTGTTTTCAGAAGTCGTAATTCAATCACGAGTAAGTCGAGTGATGAGCCATTAGAATGAAGAGTGAGAAGAAGTTCTTTTGATCTTACTTGTTCCCTACGATACTTGTGAGTAACTTGTGAGATTCAATCAACCTATTAGATTATCCAGACTTTTAGAGTATTCATTTTGAATTGTTTTCCCGAGTTATAATGGTTGTTCATCAGAGAATGTGAAACCTTTCACGCTGTCATTGTAGAAACACAGGGTTTTTCAAAATTGGACGAACAGAGTAAAAGCAGAGATATTGTGTAATAGAGAAATGAATTACAAATAGATGAGACTGACCAAAAAGGCAGCTTGTGTCCTTTCCTGAAATGGATTGTAATTTCCACTGTTTTTCAAAACATTCAAGTGTTTGAAACAGCTTAGATATTGAAATTCTTTCTCTTATATTGAAAAACAGGTTTATCTTGGACAATGGAGAGGGATGAAAGTTGCCTACTCCTCTCTGATCCAACCACAGCATCTTGAAGATTTTCTCCATGGTGCTAAGATGCTGCAAGCACTGCAGCCCCATGAGTTAGTCGTTCGACTCATCGGTCTTTGTCTCTGTGCTGACAAGCCCGTCATCGTCACTGAGTACCATCAACTCGGATCTGCTGACAGAGTCGACGATATCCTCTCCCAAGAAAGCTTCCGTGATAACAACACAATTAAAACAAGATTCCAGCTGTGTTTAGATTACGCCCGGATTCTTTCGTATTTACATTCCGGTCCGGCCGGCACACGCATCATGTGCGACAGCAATGACGTGGATAAAACGCTGTCGCAGTTTTTGATTACTAAGGATCTGCGGCTTGTTGTAAACGATTTGGACGCCTTGCCTCTGGTGGACCGCGCCGGGGGAAAGCTTGCCAAATGCGGCCACAGACAACTGTGGGGGGATTTCGTGGCGCCGGAGCAACTCTGGCCATTTCCTGAACGCGAATTTCAAGATGAGGAAATGCCGTCCTATGACGAGAAGACGGACATTTGGAAAGTCCCGGATGTTACTGAAGCCCTCTTGGGAAATGTTGCCCATGCCAACATCGTCAGGTTTCATTTATTCAAAATCCATCAGCAGTGCAAGGAGTTGGATCCCATGTTGAGACCAACCGCAGGAGACATACTTGAGGCGTACCTAGAAGTATTCCATTCTGTTGTCCTTGATGATCATTGACAAAAATGCAACTTCAAGTCTGTAAAAAAAGGGATTTTCTTTTAAAAATATAGCCGTCTTTCAAAAAGATATATTTTGTTTAATCTTTTAATATTTGTAAGTTGGAAGAACAATTTATGCCTTTAAAATTACTGCGGGTAATTCTGCAGGTTGTGGGTTCGAGTCCAGCCTGGGGTTATGGTGTGTGTGCGCTTGGGCAAGGCACTTTGTCACTCATTGCTTCTCCCCACCCAGGAATAAATGGGTACCTCTGAGGGTAGAGATGGTTATTGTGACTGATTTTTAATTTAGCTGCCTTGCGCCCGAAATGGCAGCATTGAGCTGTTTACTCCCCAGGGAGCTGAGATGGTATTTGGAATGATTAATTGGCCCAATGATCAGTGGTAATAATTTAAAATGCTTTGATCTTAGTTAATAACTTTGATCTTAGTTAAAAGATTTCACACAAATCAGTATTAAATCCCCCCCCCATTTATTGAAATACATTAACGCATTGATTTGTCTTTCACAATTTCATTTTTGAAAACGATTTTCAAGTGAATGATTGTATATGAATAAAATCAATAACTAATATTTTTGTTACAAAATATTAGGTTTCAAATGTTTTTTTGTCTGTTATGTTACTTATTATGTTAGGTTCCTGTGAAGTTCCAAAAATCTTCCAACATTTATATTTCTCTACCTAATAAAACTGGTTTTCAGAAACACTTTTTTCTTGAAAACAGTAACTCAGGAGAAATCACTGATCAGATTGAACTGTTTTATTTATTTGTCAGTTTTCACATGATTTATAAGTTTACTTTTTTTCATAAATTAAGAAAGAATTTCAAAATGCACGTATATACAAAATATTTAAACAAATCACCTGAACATGAGAATTTATTTTTAAGTAGCTATTAATCTATCACGAATATGACCAAAAGACAAGATTGAATACTAAGTTGTTTTTTTCCTAATAAGTACTGATCACCCTTCTTTGCCAATTCACGAATTGTGGGTTTGCAATTTGAGATTCTTTTTAAGGTGGGATAAATACAGAATGCATTTAACATTGCACTTTATAAGCAAACAAAAAATAAGCTAATAGAATCATCCTGGTGTTGGGGGCGGGGCATAATTACATACAAAAGGGACCTTTTTGTGCTGCATTTTTGAACGTGCTTACATATTTCGAAAGTCTGGAAATTTGAATTGTCAAGCGACACATCCTAACTTGAGTTTTAAGCTCTATTTGAAAATGCACAATATTGAGGCATGAAAGAATTCTTTTTTTGATAGTTACATACCAAGATTAAAAATGGACAACTGAAAATGGACCATGTTTAATTTGGGATATGTGATGTCCCCCCTTCTCCCCAGGCTAAGGGACTGTAATAAGCACAGAATTGGGCCAGCAAACGTACATGTACGTGTGCTGAATGTTATTGTTAATATTCTCAAGGTGCTTTAACTTAATTTTTACCACAGTGGAATTCCATTGTCCAACAACACAAAACACTCCCTGATTAAAAAAAAAAGAATATAATCAGGGCTTTCTCTGAAGTTTTCCGAAGGATCACACGTCAATTAAATAAAAATGCAGACATTTCTTCAACCTGCATTTGTCATTTATACCCGTGTGTTTCAATCGAAAAACAAGTTCTGTTCACATCTTAACGATTGCGTAGCTGTGTCAAGAGGATTTTCTAAGTTAGAAGAAACAGTCTAATGGTATCAGGACGGATTTTTAAAGATGACCGACTAAAAGCTTAAACCGCAACATAAACATCCCTTTTTGGCAGTAACATGTACACACTTAAAATGAATCAACTAAGAACAACTATTGTACAACGATTATGAAGGATTTCTTCCTTGAAGAATCGTAAAACCAAAAGCGGTCTTACGCTGTAGTCCTTATTCTACAACTAAGCCACAAGAGAGTTGCTAAACCGAAAATTTACAAACCACATGGTTATCATGTCTAAAATTAGGCAGTTATATTTCAGATTTGTACGGCACACACGAATACTATAATATATACATCTAAGGTACCCAGAAATTCATGAAAGTTAAACTCTTTGTTTTTCTGCAAAGATTTAAGTAGATTTTCTTGGCAAAGTTTTCAGAGTAAAAACCTGTCAACTGTTCACACTCACCAATTAGCTAGTGACTTTTAATAAGTTGACCGTGGCAGTTTGGTCAAAGCATGGTGAGAAATGTGCACAAAGCAAAGATGGGCTGGTCTTATGGCAAAATATGGAATGATCCAGTCTGAAAATTTGGGACTCTCAATACTGTGTATGAGAGTCCCAAAACTTACAGTAGTGAAAACACGCAACACAAGAAAATAGACTGGCACATGATGAAACAACCAGTCCAACAACCCAAAAGAAACATCAGGCATGAACCAGGAACTAGTCTCTATTAACTACGCATTACTCCATAGTCAGCCACCAGACTAATGAAGAGGTCAGTCTATTCAAACAGTTGGACCGTGGTTGGACATGTGCCAGTCTAGTCTTTGGCCTCGCATTAAAATCACCTGGCTTCACTCTCGGGTGCAAAAAAATTGAGAAAAAAAATGTCCTTTAAAATTGATTTGACACCTCAAACTTGGCTGGTGAAGTACCGAGGACCTTGTCTTTGCCTCTTGAAAATTTTGAAGAATTTTGTCAGAGAGTGAGTTGACCTGAATTTGTTGTGCGTATTTTTCTACACTCCAAGGTCTAGTCTGGGAATGATCCATTAAGTTTAAGGCTCTGTGAAGTCTAGTACCCAATCTTCATCAGTCATCTTCTATATTAAGTTCATGCACGCCGGCAAACTCCAAGGGGCCGTCGCCGGCTGCCCCCGACTTGGCGTTCCCACCCTGTTTGCCACCCCTTTCGTGAAGGTATGTCTCCAGGGTTTTGATGACACCCCTGGGGTTCTTTCTGGCTTCCTGTTCGACATCTGGAAATAAATAATGACAACATTTAATGCAGCTAATGCCAAATTTTGAGCATTTTTTTAAAGAACAAAACTTCAAAAGCTAAGGGATAACAAGAATAATGACATAATGATTACTGGTGTTTTGGCTCTGAGATTTTAACCATGAAAAAGAAATCATTTTCGCTAACCCTACTTTCGAAAAATCCATCAATATGCAAAAGTGGGCAAATTCTTTTGGATTCCGTCACTATGTATGATGATCAATAATGGTCAAACTGTTTGATTCTGTTTGATCCAGTCAACAAAATATCTGAACGGTTTATTGTTAAAAAAAAACAATATTAATCCCATGCAGCCATGCACTTATATAATAATGAAAATTTGAATTTTTCACTTGACTTAATAAACAAATAATCAATTACACAGGAAAGGTGAAACTAGAAGTCCATCTTCTCATAATTTCCTTTTTTGAAATAGAGAATGAAAATTTGAATTTTTGTTGTTGTTATTACTTAGCAAAGAAAATATTTTGGCAATATTCTGGCAAACAAGAAAATGAAACACTGTTGCAAAAAAAAAGTGAAAATTTGTTTTAAAAAACAAAGTTGAAATTTGGTCTGAGAAGAAAATGGGTTATTCTGAAAAATTATTACCTTTGATAACAAATCCAGAGTCTTTGATAGTCTTCTGTTGGTGTTTCCATATCTGGTGCAGCTGCAGAAAGATACCGGCGTAGAAATCATTGAAGACGCCAAAGACTTGCTTGCGTCGATTGCACTCCCTGTAAACAACCACCAGAAATTTCAAACAAGATTTAGGAAAATCAGCGAGGAAATTCAAGCGTTCTGAATAAATAAAGGATGGAAAAAACAATAATTTGATCTTCATCGTTTTGTTTAGGGTGGATTATCCCTATGCAAACATACATTATGGGCAAAGTTGTCCTTTCAGTCAAAAACAATCAAGTGACTTTTCAACAGTTAAGAGCTCCCAGCCTACATAAAGCAGGATTGACTGGCTGTGACTGTTTATGTAACTTGATACAGCTTTGCTTTGACTGTAGGTGATTGATAAGCCAGCTGTGCCTACTTCTTGCCTGCTTTTGTCTGTTGACTGAATTTGACTAGTCACAGTGCTTGCTTGAAATATGATCTAACTGTTAGTGACTAGCCTGTGTAAAAGGCATGGCAGGGGAAGAGGATCTATTTTTTTTTGACTGTCTGTGGCTGTTCAAACAGCAGAAGGGTTAAAAGTAATACCGGTAGTCCATTTTTTTTTACTGCTTGTGGCTGTTCAAACAGCAGATGAAGGGTTAGAAAAAGTACTTCGTGCCGATTTATGGATTGTACACAAAAGGGGGCAATTTAAAATATGAAACAGCAAAATGTACCTTCAACTTAATAAAATGGCCCGTCACAAAAACGGAAAAAAACGTCCGATTCTTTGCAAAAAGATATACTGTTTTGCACACAAGTGTAGACTTTTTATACCATGATATAGGGAAGAAGGCCTCTCTGTTGCAAATTCTTTGTGGCACACCGTAGACTTCGCGCATGAAAAGTAAATTTCGCTATGTGACCACTTCTGATGGCCAAGTGGGAGGGACACAATGAGCATAATGTTTCTTCACACGTACAAGTATAGTGCAAAATACACGCGACATTTGATTCCTAGCATCTATATGCGAGTGGCAGGTGCCATCAGCAATACGTTTCAAGAGTTCCTCCCAGTGGTCTCCCCAAACATTCAATTTGTTATCGTCGAGTGGGCACTTGTGCATGGAGTCCAATATTGTGAAATGCTCATATTGGCCTCGATGAATTGACCAAACCATTACTCTATGATAATGAACCTTACCTTGATAATGTACCCTCCCTGAGAGATTGTAAGGCTATTCTCGTCATGTTGATGGACATCACTGAGAATGGGAAATTCTGAAGAAGAAAAAAACGAGAGAAAAAAACAAAATTCCACAATTACCATCCACCTGGGAAATTACAACTAAGGATTCTCATTCAAATTCTGGTGCAATCTTTGAAATCAATTTCTGTTGAAAAAGGGCAAAAACAAAACACACCCGCCAAATCCCCCCCCCCCCCAATATAATATGTACATCTCCCTGACGCAAATTTCATCTCATAAAAAAAGACAAGGCAAGCCAAGTAAAACTGGTCCCAGGGTGCACAAAATTCAATTGAATTGATTCAGAATGACTATTGACTGGAAGTCTTTGTATGCATCTGGTGTGCACAATGGGTCGGATTAGCCCATTACAGGGTAATCCTATACAATAGCACTGCCCGGCTATCCTCACCAGCCAACAACCAGGCCAAGTCACAAGTGACAAAGAGTGAGTGAGTCAATTTTTAGCTACATCGTATACCTGTGTTTCGTGCAGAGACAATCTGTAGATGTCTTTGGCAAGCTGCTGCCTGACGGGATCCATGACAAAATGCAGGAGTGTCATCAGGCCGAGGAATCCACAAGCCCTGAGGTCAGTGGCTGGATCCGCTCCTGTGGGTACAAACAAGCAATACACAACATATCAAGGATGATACAAGACACTCGCAGCTTTGTGTTTCAAGTAATAGAACTGCTAGAGTTGCCCCACACGGACTCTATAGCTACTTCACGTTGGGGAGGGAGATCTGTTATAACAACCTAAGTCTCTTCATAAGATGGAATTTTTTGCATCGGGGTGATGTAAATCAAATTAGGTTTTTGCCCTTCACCGACGTATAAACACTGTATACTCAGTGTGTTACCTCCCGAGTGAATGTTGGGAAAAAATCACTCGGGTGGGACTCGAACCCACGACCTCCTGCTTTCTAGTGTAGATGTCTTTACCACATGACCACCGAGCTAACGGGATCGGTTGGCTGGTTCGAATCTGATGAACATAGCAGCGGGTACCGCATTAACTATTCATCAGATGGAATTTTGCATCGGGGTGATGTCTCCTGACCTAAGTCTCCTTACTCATGGTTATCTGCAGGCCTCTGGGCTCTGCATTCATAGAATGGAGATGGGGTGATCAGGGTGTTATTGGGTTGATTTCCATCCATTACCTTGGAAACCGATCTGCTCCCAGTGTCCGCCATATCTGGGGCAGTCCAACGTGCTGCCTGTCAGCTGCTTGTAGATTGTCTGCAAAACGCGCTTGTGGACTTCCTCTTTATCCTCAAAAGGACCTACAAATGACGACAAAATATAAAATCTTCACTTCACAACTGTCCAAAAATTGGAATCAATGATTTCCAATGTCTAGGCCAGTACTTGGGACATTTTATCAGACATTTATCAATCATGGGTTTATGTTTTGCATTTAAAGTTCATGCCAAAAAAGATTGCCACCTTCAACATTGAACAGTGGAGTAGGACTCTGTATGACCTAAAGTGCACTAATCTGACAGTATACTGCATGGAACAGAAGCTTGTGCAGGGCAGGACAAAAGTTGTGACAATGAGCACCGAAAATGCAAGTTCACAGAAAGTGCTTTTTTATTCTTGTCAGTTGTGAAGCAGGTAATGGAGACACAAAATAGCAGGATTGGAAAAGAATTAAGCAATGCAGCATGCTGTCTGAAACTTCTTCTGGATAACATTGAACAGGGAAAATTTGTGAACACTATTTTATATATCCTTTGTGTTTTCTTGCAACCTGTGCGAAACCTAAAAGCGAAACCTAACTTACACTGTGCAATGGCAAAAACAAGGTTTCTCTCGTCATGAAGGGAGGCTTTGACATTCGGAGGCCCCAGAATGAAGTGACGAACTGCCGAAAGGCCTGTTCTGTGAACAGTGGGTTTGATCTTACTCTACAATCGGATAAAAAAAGGAAAAGAAAGTGAAAAAATGGCTAGAATACAAGTTATTACTAAAAACGGCTCTCAGATTACATTTTGCAGAGGCTGAAATATGACTGTGTGGATGAAAAGGAACTTGCACGATCAATTTTGAGCTGTCCAGGAAGAGTGTCAAATTCCTTCCGTAACTCGGAACGCACTTTCAGTAAAACTTTGATTGAGCAGATCCTTTTTTGCTTTGACGGATCTGCTGGATGATCTAAACATGTCCGATTTGTGACTGTAATTTCATCCTCTGAGTTTGCGACTATACTTGTCCCTACAGTCCTAGTAGTAACAAGACTCTGAAAGAAAACGCAGCTTCGAAGTAACATTACATTTCAGAGGAACTGATATAGCCCAGGTCGATGATCCACGGTCGATCCTTATATTTTGTGTTTTTCAAAAAAGTCAAGCTTTGTGCAATTTTAAACGACGACCTCAAATGACCCCTAGATGACCTTTGACCTCCATTTTCAGAAGAGTTGTTATGAGCCCCCACCCAAGGATCACTCCATCCAAGTTAAAATTAAAATCCATGAAATTCTGTGGACAGAGAACATTTGAAGCATATTTGAACAATGACCTCTAATGACCCTACATGACCTTTGACCTCAGTAATCCGCTGAAGAATTGTGTCTTCCTACCCAAGGGTCATCCAAAGTTAATCAAATCCATACAGAAATTATAAACAAATTTCAAAACTTTAACAAACGGGTCTATGGTCATAACTATGGTCATACAGAATTTAGGACAGGTTAGTGTCTCTCAAAACTTTGTTTAGGCGACACAAAAATTCATGTCATGAACCCTTTTAAGTCTCTTTTCCCAATGTTCTCACCAGATAGGGCTGCATGTTGATTCTCTGAAAGAAAGCGAGTGTCTCGTTGAAGGAGATCAGTGGAGTCACGTTGATAGTGCTCTCGTTTCCTGAGAAAGTCAAGAGAGAGCAAGCAAGTATCAAGATTAAACATTTTCTTTAAAAACTTCAACCAAAACAGAATTCAAGTTGCGTGGAATTCTTGAGAAAGAAATGTGATTATCTTTGATGTCGCACTTGTGTATAGGTGAGATTATGAACAGCAGAACACCCCCCCCCAAAAAAAAAACCGGGGAAAAAACCCAAAAAAAGAAAAATGCAGGATCGTAATTGATCTTTAACAATTTTGGATCAATTTTTTCAAATTGGGAAACTGAATAGGTACATTATATAATATTTCAAAAGTTGAACAAAGAAATTCAGTTGAACCCCTCCCCCAAAAAACCCCAAAGGCCCCCCCCCCAAAAAAAGAGAAAAGTGCAGGATCATATTTGATCTTTAACAACTTTGGAGCAATTTTTTAAATTGGGAAACTGAAAAGGTGCATTATATAATAATTCAAAAAGTTGAACAAAGAAATGGACTGGAACAGGTTTTGAACCCGTTACCTCCGGAATATCTTCCTGATGCTCTACCAACTGAGCTTTCCAGCCCTATGTTAGTGGTTCCCCAACTGCATAGCTCAGTGGGTCGAGCATCAGTATAGTATTCCATAGATTGCAGGTTCAAACCCCGCTTCAGTCAATTTTCTTCATCCAACTTTCAATTCATTTTGGATCAACTGACACTTTTTTCTTAGAAGAGACTGTTATTTGGCTGTGCAATACAGTGTCTGGTGTATCACGTTTTGATCAACATATAACATAAAAAACTTGAATCCAATAACAAGAATTGTGCAAAAACAAAAGCATCAAATACAGCATGGATTTATAAAAAGGAGAGAACACTACTCACTACTAGTTCTACTAGTTCTAGCTATCGTGAAAAGTGACAAAGTCAAAACAAAAAAAACCACTGGGGACACCATCAGAAAATGTATCTATTTATCATCTCATTTGCCTTTGCCCGAATTGAATGGAATGCATACAAGTACAATGTATTTATGCAAAATAATTGTGGCCATTTGAAATGGCTTTGGCAATTTATTTTAAAATTGAAAAGGACAAACTGGTCAAAATGCTAATTCAATGGTTTTTTTTGGTTGCACACGATGTTAAGATGATAAACAATTTGTTTCCATGGCAGAGTTGTAGTCATGTCCTCAGAAATCAATCACAAGTCAAATGACAAGTCAAATGACAAGTCAAATCACATGTCAAATCACATGTCAAATCACATGTCAAATCACAAGGCAAATCACATGTCAAGTTACATGTCACATCACATGTAAAAATCACATGTCAAATCACATGCCAAATCACAAGTCAAATCACATGTTACATCAGATGTAAAATCACATGTCAAATCACGTGTCAAATCACATGTCAAATCACAAGTCAAATCACAAGTTAAATCACAAGGCAAATCACATGTCAAGTTACATGTCACATCACATGTCAAATCACAAGGCAAATCACATGTCAAGTTACATGTCACATCACATGTAAAAATCACATGTCAAATCACATGCCAAATCACAAGTCAAATCACATGTTACATCAGATGTAAAATCACATGTCAAATCACGTGTCAAATCACATGTCAAATCACAAGTCAAATCACAAGTTAAATCACATGTCAAATAACATATCAAATCACAAGTCAAATCACATGTCAAATCACAAGTCAAGTCACGTATCAAATCACAAGACAAATGTCAAATCATGTCAAACTATCACATGTCAAATTGGCTTCCTGTATGAACTGTTGACAAAGGCATTCAATTGTCACGTTAACTTGTGATTTGAAGTATTATTTGACTTGTGATAGACTTCTGATGGACTTGACTACACCTCTGTTCCCCGGGGTCCAAAAGTAACAAATCACAGCAATCAAATCAGAAAAAAATAAATAATAAAGACATTAACAAAATATGTAATGTAAGTGTGTGAGATGAAAACGAAATAGCTGTGAATATAGGTAGCTGCGTGTTATGATTTTAATAGTTAAGTTATGAATCTCACAATTACTTCACCCATAAATGTTACTGAAAATTTAATAGCGCAAACCTCCACAACCAATTTATAGTCTTCAAAATGACTTAAATATAATACTTGGTAAGACAAAACAAAACAAAAATGAAACTGAAAGACGAGCAAGTAAAATTCTAAATCCTGAAAGGAAGAAAATGTGGTCCAAAATTTAGACCTGTGGATGAGTGGGATGTTAAAAAAACCTAAAACGCATTCAACTTTGGAGGAGGTAGGTGGAGCTAATAGGGTTGATGTTAATAGAGTGAGGCACTTTGTACTACCAACTATCTCCCCCTGTTGAATGGGTTTTGACAACCAAAGCAACCATCACAAGTTATGACTTGACTCAATTACCTTCGTCACTGGACTCGTCTCCTTTTGGTGAGCAAAAAAAAACACAAAAAAATAATCACAAACTCAAGCTACATGCTGCTGACTAAGTATATCACATATCAAATCCAATCAGACTGCGAAGAAAACCCATTTTAAATTCACCTGGAACATAAGATACCAATTCAATTTTTAACAGGCGCTCGAGTTTTGAGGAAAGTAAGGTTAGAAAAAAGTCTACTGGAATACATTGTAGGAGAAACACCTTCCATCATTTTTTGTTTTTACCCTCTTACACAATCATCAACCCTAACCACCATGCCCTTTGGGTTAGCAACCATCCTCAATCCTGCAAACTCCTCCAACTGCTTCCATGTAAGAACTGGATTCAGCCTCAATCCTCCAAAATCCTCCATTATTTCTTGGATATGTACAGTGGAAGGGTGACAACTGCCTCAAACTTTCAAAATCCTCCAACAATCACTGTTTCTAAATTAAGGTAGTGCAAATGATATTCAGAAGCTGTGTTGGTGATTCAGTATAATCTGGGCTTCAATTGCGCATGGCTAAACATAAACAGTGCTGGGTACAGCTGGCGACTGGGCACACTGCATCCTCCAAAATCAAATGACAGACTTTTTTTGCCATTCAGCCTCAATCCTCCAACATCTTCCAAAACTGCCTGGTCCATTTTGGAGGATTGAGGAGTGGTTGATTTGAACAAATAGGTGTTTTCTGGCTTTTTGCATTACCTGGGTGGATGGTCCCCACGGCCTCCCACTCCGCCTTGGCCCGGACCAGCTGCTCTGTTGGGTCCCCGCCCGTCCCAGCCCTGTCCCTGGGCAACTCCGTCCTCAACACTCCGCTGGGGTCATCATCCTCTTCCCTACCCTCCCTTTTCTCTTCTCCGCCCTTCGGTGGGGTGGAATGTAACTGGTACCTCGCCTGCCGCTGGTCTCCCACTGTACCGTTCTCTGTAGTCCGGGATGATGCGTTTGGGTCCTTCTCGACCGACGGACCATTCATTCTCTCGTTTGTGTCGTCATGGTTGTCACTGTTAAAACCCTCTGAACTTCCATGGTGAACCTGCATCAGAAGATTTTCCAGATATCTTTTAGAGAATAATAATGTAGGTTTACCATTGTTCATTGGGGCATAAAATTAGTTTTCTGCAGCAGTGTATGATCAGTGTTACCTGTTCATTACCCTCATAGGTATAGAACAGGGTGGAGAGACAATTCAATTGCAGTAAAGTGTCTTGCCCAAGAACACAAACACCATGATCCTTGTTGGGCTTCAAACCACCATTGTCCCAGATGATTCAGACACAGTAACCACTGGACCATGGCACCACCCATAAGAAATGGGGTTTTCTTTATTCAAATATGGGTCTTTAGTGTTTTGGTTTTGCCTTTCATCGACAACAATTTTACAGGACGAGACCCAAAATTAAAATATCCTTCAGCCAAGGTAGGCACTGTGCCACAATTTTATGGCCTCCAAAAATATCACAGTGTCGCCTGGCTTGCTTAGTACAGCTTAGCATCAACATGAAATTTGTGCTGGTGCCTAGTTGCGCGGAAGGGCCTCGGAAGGGCCTACGGAACACTTAATCAAGCACTGCTCCTCCCTAGATAATGCTTTTGTTTTTTTTGTTACAAATTTTGGTAAATTGAACTTGCCTGCTGTTGACTGTTCGTTTCGGATGAGATGACTCGATACTTGCTGGCTCTGCTCTGGGTTTCTAGGTTGTCCGAGGGTGTTACAGAGTCCTTTGAAGTTTGGAAAATGTCCACCTGAAACACAGCATGGAAATACATTTTTTCTATCTTTTGAAAACAAAATCAAGTTTACAACACGATTTTCAGAAATGTTTAAGATTTCTGAAAAAAAAACAACAACAGTATTGAGAGTCCCAAATTTTCGGACTAGGAATGAAACAGAAAATGTAAATATCCGACATTGTGAAGTTAACCACATTTTCTGTAATTAGTTCTTTTCGTTTTTTTTTACCTTTTGGTATTTTTCCATAGACACTTTGTAATTGACTGCTTCTGCCTTGATGTTTCCATCGCTTGCTTCCACGCCTCCGTCTTGGAAGATGGCATCAAATTCGTCGTCCTCCTCCATCCGACCTGTCTTAATTGGTCAGAAGAAACCGACTTGTAAGAAAAAAATACACTTTGAAAAGGTCAATTTTTTTTTACAAGCTAGTTCCAGTATTGAGAGTCCCAAATTTTGGGACTAGTTCCAGGCATACCATTACCAGTAAATTAAGACTATGCCGCATGCATTTATATATCATGCGCAACGCCAAGAAAAACCTGCATGTTGGAAAATACGGAGTCGGCCAAGGATTTGTGATAAATTGTCTGAAAAAATACACTTGAGAAAATACACACTGTAAAAAAACCCCTCAAATCTAAACAAAATCTGGGTGGGCGTGAAAATCTGGGCAGGCGGTGATGAAAACCGAAAAATTTATTTTAAATGTCTTTGGCCTCACGGAATTCAAAAGACCAGATACATGTAGGCCTATAGAATGGCCGTCCGCTGAATGGTCAGAATCCGGAGATCAAGACGCAGTCTTGTTTTGCACAAGGGGATATTCGATTCCTAGACTAAATAATGTTTACACTGCATCACTGTATTTCCCCTGCCCCTGGTACTGTGGCACTGCCATCAACTTGAATTCACCACAACTAACTAGCAGCCCCCGCCCCCGATTCCCCCGGCCCTGGCCCTCCGATCCTCCTTACGAAAAATCTAAAATTCTCATGCTACATTTGTCACTTCATCACCAGTGCCCAAATAGAAAGTCCATTATACCTACTTAGTGTTGGCTATGGCAACAAAATATTCCCTCAACGACAGAAATAGCCTCTTGTTGCTAGCTGAAATGCCAAAGTTCAACCACGGAATTTCGTTTCTCGCTTCGAACTCGCTCAACTTTATAGAATCTGGCTTCCGACGCGACCCTCGATACAAAATGTAAGGAGAGGATCCAGTCCAAAACCAGACTATTTGCGTTCGTCAACAGAGGGCGATATACAGCTCACGCTAGGCGGCGCTGCGCGCGCGCTGCAGCAAGCTGAAAATAAAAAAAAAAGTGACAGCTGAAGAAAAAACACGATCGAACTGCTGGCGAGAAGAGGGAGTGAGGAAAACTCCTTTTCAGGCAAAGTAGATGTTTTGCAAGGACGTATCTGCTTGATTGGGGGAATTGACATGTAACCAGGTTGGTAATATTTGTCGGTAACTTTAGCCGTAATTCGTAAAAAAAAATAAATCAATTCTAGTTTAGTGAGCTTCAGAATGGGCGCTAAAGGGGCCAACTGCGCCGTGCGTGCCTAATGTCTCTTGCATTGCACATTGTTGTTTGGTTTTGACTGGGTGGGCGTGGTCTTTGGTTGTAATTAAGGGTGGACTGACAGGTGATTTGGTTGAACTTTTTGTCTCTTGCTTAGGACAGGCCATGGTAAGAATGCAGTATCCTGACTCTACTTTGATCACAGCGTTTGTTTTTATTTTAGTTACGGGCCCCTCAGCTGGTACCACTAGAACTATGGGTAAAAAATATTAGGCCTACTCGTAAATACCCATAGTTCTTGGGGTACCCCTCCGGGGCGTAGTAATTGTAAAAGTTATGGTCTGACCATCTTGACCATTGGTCAAGATTGTTTTATTTATCATTCCAAAATTACTTCTCAAAAAAGGCAGACTTCTTTTAATTCTAGGCCTAATTACTAATGTCTAATTACGCTATCTTTTGTCAATTTGATTGAACAGTAATTCGGTAGAAAATCCGATTTTCTGACGCATTCCACAGTTGATGCTATGACTTCAGTAACAAGTGATTTAAGGCCAAAAAAAATTGAAGTTCTGCTCCCGGTTTACCTACCTACCCTATTCTGACAGCCCCTACCCTAATTTTTTATTGGAAAAATGAGAAAAAACACCCAAAACCATCAATTTCTACCTTTTACCCTTGACTACACGCAGACGCCTCCATATGATCGTACACACAAAAAAAATTGGCAAAAAAAATTATTTCCCTACCTACCTACATGTACCTTATTTTCAAATCAGAAGCAGAACTTTTTTTTTTTTTTTTTTGGCCTACTCCAACTTGATTGTAAAATATGTCAAAATTCCTGTCAGGTAGTGGTGCTATATTTTGAAAGAAAATTGTGAAAATGCACATATTGTGATTACTTAATCATCAGAGATTATCACTTAATTTTAAACAAATCCCCCCCCAAAACCCCAATAATGACATGAATGACCACAAAATTTAAAATATACTTTATAAGCTAAGCCAATTATTTTTGTTCCTGTGACATCTGTTTTGTATGGATTCAAAACAAAGACAAAACATTGCTGATGGGTTTAAACAGCATGCTTTAAAGTTGCACTCTGTCTCTAGAGGTGAAAACAAAACATAAAGAAAAAACAAAGTCTTTTTTTCCCTTTTATGACCTCCCGTTAATCGTGGGAATATAACCCCCTTCCTGTTGCAGAGCCTGTGGTTAGCCGGGTTCAGGAGAACCACGGCGTGCATTCGGGAACATCCTCTTTTATTAGTGTTTGACGTCATTCCATGTTGGCTAAGGTAGACGGTGTAAAGTCTATCAGGAACTCGATCCTGGCTGGCTCGATTGTGCAAGACAATCCTGACCCGAAACTGAGCCACATCTCAAAAGAAAACCTGCCCTTTGTAGTTTCTGTTGTTGGTGTATACATCATTTGTGTGAAGGTGCTCAGCTGGATATATGTTACTTGATCTGCTCTACAGACAAAGGAAGTGAAAATTATCAAATAAACCTACTGAAATACTTGACCTGGCTGTTTTCTTTCAGGGAACATCAATGCATGATCTGCTTCCGTTTCAGCAAGTGTAAGCCACTGCAGAAACTTCCTCGACAAACAGGCGCACAGTCGCTGAAGGACATCACCGTGTAGAACCAACGGGGCCCTTCTTGGATTGTCTTTTTCTGCTATCTGGAAAGACGAAAAGAGAAAAACCCAAGAACTACCAACCATGGAGTATACGAAACCACAAAGACAGATGTACGCTCTCCTTTTGGTTTGCGTCGTGGGTTTAAGTTTTGTCGGAGAGGCGGAGGGGAACATAAAAGCCAGCAACGGTTCGATAACGTGGAGCGCTTTGCCGCCCGACCCGACATACAACACAACAACAACGAAGCCCGATCTTACCTTTGACATAGTATTCACTGTGGCGTCGGAATTTATCCACGCGGTGGCTCCAAATGAATTTCCTTGGGGTAAGTGTCGTTTTGCTCAGATTTGAGTTCTCTCTTTTTCTGGTTCTGTTTATTTGATTTGTTTTGATTTCTTTATGCTTATTTATTTGTTTGTTACTCCTGTGGACGGCATAAATATGATGAATTTGTCAAACTTTTAAACAGTTTTAACCTGAATAAACTGGCTATTAAAAGTCAACCAATCAGATGACAAGGACTTATTCAGGTGTTATATAAAACAAATAAAGAATGTTTTACGTTCGTGCAATGTAAAGAATAATTTCATTCGGTGACAGATGAAATGTTCCATTCCACTCGGCTCGTCTCGTGGAATGGAACATTCCATCTGTCACCTCATGAAATCATTGTTTGTGAGTGCCATACTCACAAACATGACAAACATTCATTATTTGTATACTATCGTTGTACTTAGCACCATATCCAGTAGGTTCCACTTGTTGCCCCTTTGCAATTCATTCACTCATGCTCAGTAGTCTAAAAATATATACAAGGCTCTTTTGAATTTTAGTTCTATGGCAAGGTTTTATTGAACAGAGCGTAACAAAACTTCTTTACAATTTGTGACATTGACGATCAACTTTGCAAGACTTTTTCATGTAGTCAGGCGGAGTAACATGTACACTGCGGAGCCTTATCATTTCGGTTTGCGGTAACACCATGTGGTAATAACTACTGCTTAGAAGATATTAGTTCTGAAAAGAACTTGTCCTGCTTTATATTATCAACTTTGCTATGTAGTTTTTTGTTCTGATAAGAACAGTCCTGCTGTAAGTTCTAAACGAACTTGTCTTTGGTCTCAACGTTTCGACTAGCCTGCTCTAGTCATCGTCAGGAGAGTTTAGCTGATGATGACTAGAGCAGGCTAGTCAAAACGTTGAGACCAAAGACAAGTTCGTTTAGAACTTACAGCAGGACTGTTCTTACCAGAACAAAAAACTACATAGCAAAGTTGATAATAAGCAGGACAAGTTCTTTTCAGAACTAATATCTTCTAAGCAGTAGTTATTACCACATGGTGTTACCGCAGACCGAAACGATACCGATACCCCACCATGCAAAGCCTCAAATCTTATATCAGTGTACATGCCTATTACCAAGGGTTAATATCATGGAGCAAAGTATAATTTGCTTCAATCTAATTTGCGTTATCTCGGGGGAATTTTGCCTTATACGCACATTTCTGTGCCCTGTCCCAACTCTAAAAAAATTCTGTCACGAGTAAAATAGAATTTAATTTACTTCAAACACAAAGCTGTGAGTGTCTTGTATCAACATTGATAAGTTGTGCAGTGAGAGGCTCCACGACGATCACGATTTGCTTGTAAAATATGTCATTTTCAGTTGATACGCCACAACTTACGCCACCTTCTGATTGCGCAAGTTACGCCATAATTTATTGCGCCTCACTTTCATGTAATGTGCTATAAATTTGTGAAATGTTGCCCCCCTTGAAATATTGATGCACTCCAGGTGCCCCCCTCCCAGAGGTTTAACCCTAGTTTACGTCGCTGGTGCTTACGAATTATATTTTTGCAAACAGCTCCGACAGGTAATGCTTGATACCACTAAAAGCCTCTGACTTGGCTCCACAGCTGAACGTGGTTAGTCACACAGTAAACAGGATGCTTTGAACTTTACATACCCAGCTCTTAACCACTGCATCCTTTCCTGCGGCAGCACCTATGATGTGCCAAATAGCATTGCAGGAAACGAAAACAAACTACTCCATCCAAAAACAAAAATTGTGCAGATAGGCCTATTTCTTTTTCAATCAGTGTTTTGCATTTTGCAACTTGAACTTGTGTTTGCTAAAACAAAATGTTTTAATATCCATATTTCATTAAAATTTTAAACCTTGCAAAGTGACATTCTTGATAATGATTTGCACTGTTTTCCATCCGTGTATATTTCCCAACGTACGATTGCGCACTTGGCAAAAATCTCACATTTTTATTCAAAATGACTTTTACGTCCTTTTTCAATAGCAGTGTTTAAAAACTATGTTTTCTTTTTGTTCATTAATTTAAAAAAAAATGGTCATGATGTTAATTAATTATAGTCTTATTTTAACAATACAGCAATTTTTTTGCAAACATCCGATGTCCTCTGGATGCTGAGCTTGTCAGGAATTTAAAATACAGTTAAAGCAATAACTCTCATTGTTAAGTATTATTTCCTTGTCCTCCACAGATCATATTCTACATGTCCGTTATTTTATTCCCCAGGATTGTACGTTTGATGTATTCAATAACATCTGTTATTATCAGCGTAACATTGTATGAAAAGCCAGGTGGGGCACATGCTTCATTTGCATTACAATGATTGCAAACAGAAAGCTTGAAATCTGGCAGTCTGCCAATAATAATGCTTTCGAGGCGAACTTTCTCAGATGTACAGGGTGAGTCAAAAAACAAACCGAAACCCAAATGTCGGGACTATTGTTTTAGTGAAGTTCTGCATGTAGCACTTTCAAAATCTAGGATATGAAAGCCCAATTCAAAAGCTTTCATTTAGTATAAGAATCATTCAAATCACTGTACTTTTCAAGTTTACGGAATTTTAAACACAACCACCATTGTTTGTTGTTGGTTTTGTCCACGGATCACAAGAAAGTTCAGTGTTCTTTCAGCAAAACGAAAACTAATCACATAGGGATGTGTGTGAATTGTTTTTGTTTTGCTGAAAGAACACCTTTTTTTGTGATCCGTGGACAGAACTTTAAAACGGTGGTTGTGTTTAAACTTTCGTAACTTGAAAAGTACTTGAGTGATTCGAATGATTCTTGTGCTAAAAGAAAGCTTTTGAATTGGGCTTTTATGTCCTAGATTTTGAAAGTGCTACGTGCAGAACTTCAATAAAACAATAGTCCCGACATTTGGGTTTCGTTTTTGGGTTTTTTTTCCCCTTCCTGTACTTGCTCTCGAATTAATGAAAAGCCAGGCATTGTATACACTAAATATATGAGGTTTTAAGTATGTGCCCTGTTTGGAAAAAAAAATTAACATAATTTGATTATTTTTTTTGTTTTCTTTATTAGAGCTTTTGAGAGGGATTATCAATGGCACAGTAACTTCCATACACGACTTCAAGGATGTAAGTACATTTATAAGGAGATATAGTTTTGGTAATTAGAGGTTCCATGAACAGAGAATTTTTCTGATCATATTTTGTGAAACTTTCTACTCTTCTTAAATGTATGAAAACAATTTGACCTCCCTTTTTTGGTTTATTTTATGGAAAAGTCCAATTCTTTGATCGTTGAATTGTCCTTGCTTTTCTGGACAACTGAGGGCGCTGTTGCTGTGATGTCACTTCAGGAAGACACTGTTTAGTTTTGGGATTTCCTGCTCAAGTTGCGAACTCAAAAATTTGCTGGGTGAAAATACAAAATGCATTTTGTTGGAAAAGTTTGCCCAAATGCTTAATGCCATACTGTACTGACACAACAACAAATCACCGAAGGAAAGAAAATTTACGACAGCGAAATATCCAAAATTCTGGCAACTTCGGTGTTGAAATAGCTGTAACATTGAGGATTTTTCCTGAAATAACATCACACCTTTGCTCATGAATATGGAAATTTGTATTTGCATAAAAACCTTAAAGGCACCAAAAAACCGGTACCCTTGAAAATGACAAAACAAATATTGAAGATAGGGTTAAAAAATGGGACACAAAGGTGCATTTCCAAGGGTTGTATTAAAAAATATTACATTGCACCGGCCCTTTAACTAAGGAGAGTTCAGAAAGTGCTTGTCATTTTTAGCAGAAATAATTGTTCAGCTTGTCTGGAGGACCAGGGAACAGTTTGTGCTTTCTGCCCCTACATCTCTCTGGCTGTGGTTCGAATCCTGCCCTGGCTATTTTTTTTCAATTGGATATTTTGGAAACATTATGTTTCAAAAATTCAAATTTGTATTCGTGAAATCCTAAATTCTGTTTCTTCCACTTGAAAAAAAGTAAAAAAAAAAAATATTTTATGCTAAGTTGTCATGTACAATATTTTCTGTTCAATAGTTTTGTGTTAGAATTTAAGAAGATTGTCTCTCCACCAAAATAATAAGAATCTTGTTGTGTACACGTATGTACACGTATGTATGCACATTGTACAGTATACATGTACATGTACGGTACATAGGTGTACATGTACTGTACATGTACATCCAAGTCTAATATTTTGCATTCTTCAGTAACTCAAAAAGGCTTGCTTCATTCAAAATCTGGATTCCTTTTTATAATGGGGAATTTTTGTTGACCCATTGATCTCTGGACAAGCTGCATCGGTACACAGTGAATTTATTCAAAAGATAACTTAGCTGCAGTGCCAAATTGTATGCACTACAAAAAAAAAAAGAAGTACATGGTACATTGCCCCAATTACAAAATATCAATACCCTGTTGCTTATGTCACTGTATACACATGGAATGCTGTATTTATTTGGATACCTCTCCTCCCACATAAAAATACACGCTCTCCAGAATCAAGTACGCAGGGCCCCGCCCGCCATAAATTTTTCCCTCGTCTAATTGCTGCATTGCCGAGAGGTTACACGATCCCATCCCTGCTGCTGTAAACGTTGAGGATTCAGGGATCACAGAATCACTTCTGTCCTGTCCTGAGCCATTTTCTAAACTTCGGCCTTGCTGCTGATTTCGGCTTCCTGAATGGATTAGAAGCCTGTAATTATTGAACCAAATGAAATTCTCTCTACTTTGGCACCTATTGTTGTGATTTGATGTTCGGTACCTGAAATTTGACCCAAATATTGATTCATGGCTGAATCTTAACTTCATCAGAGGCCTAACATGAAGTTTGAAGCCTAGGCTGTAAGATTCAAGATACAACATTTGCAACAAAAAACCTACCAAATTAGTACAAAATACCTTACTTGACTGAATGTGAATAATAGTCTCAAGCATCCTGTGAAATCACGGCACCTGGTGTGCTGTCATTTTTAAAAAAAAGGTGGAATTTTTGTATCAACTTCCAAGGATGGTCGGCCAACTTAAAAAAAACCAAAACTGCCCCCAATTTACCAAATTTAGTCAGTCCACATTTTGTTTGCAATCGGTCACAATCAGTGAACATATGTGCAAGCCAGATACTTTGGTTCCCTGATCTATTAAGGCCTGACTGTCTATAAATTGGGTCAGGGAACCAGACTACAAGAACAGCATTTTTCTTCGTGGTTTTTCCAGCATCGATGAACACAAAACTTCAAAACTTTAAACAGGTCAGTGTAATAATATTTGCTATAAAATTCTAGCCCCAAAATTCATCCATAATTTCAGAAAATTACAGCAAAAGCAAATGCTGTACATTCCCTTTAGGGCCGAGGTTTGGAATGGAACCGCTGGGAAAGATCGTTAGTCCTTGCTGACAGAGAGGGGGGGGGGGGTTCAGCTTTTTTTAGTGGGTAACAAACGAGGCATAGAGAGATTATGTCTAGGGGGATGATTCACTTGTTTTTCTTGGAGAGTTTATTTTTGTCCGTGACTTCGAGGATGCCGTACTCTCAGCGAATCTATTAATAGAGCACTGAATGTGCCTCATCTCCTAGACGTGGCACACTTTGATTTTTTTTTCCACTCACATGATGAGTAAAGTTTTTGAAAGTTGCTTTCCTTGTGCTCTTCAGCAAATTTGATTTTTTTTCTCTCTTAAATTTTCGAACTTGTATGAAGTTTCAGTAAATTTTAAAGTTCTTGACTTGGGATTTGGCCAGATGTCCTAATAACTCGCAAAATGAATAAATGGAAAAAAGGCACAATTTCAAGAAGACTGCTGTGCAAGGACAGTAAAAGGACCTTCCAAATAGCCCACGTTCAAATGCTTGCTTAAGTAATATTAACACTAATATTATGGGTTTTTAAAAGTTTTTTTTCCGTTTTGTTCTTACAATGAGGTTTGCAGTAAACGCAATACAGTGGAATGATCAGGAGAAGATGATCCGAGCATACTGATCGAAACGTTGAGTTTCACAACCAACCGGTTCTTTTCAGAACCACGCTTCTTCTCAAAAGAGATTATTCCACATGGTGTTACTGCAAACCTCTCTTGCATTCACTACCACCATGCAAGGTTTCAAATCAATTTACGTGGAGTGAACATCATAATACATACGTATGTACTGTGGAGTTGGTGTGTACAAATTTATGCGCACTTCATCTACCAAATGCAAACAGGGAAATACCATTTATTTGCTCGTGTACGAAAAATCACAAGTTTTCCTTTAAATATGTACCTACGTGCGATGTTTATGAAATTCATTTTTCCCAGTTCATTTCCTGGTTTGCATTATCAGAGATATGTATCAATTGCTGGTTTCAATTGAGCTACCATATATGGTTGTAAACATAGTTAGATTTATAACACCTCGCCCACAGATTCTGTGTCTCGGATTGGCCGAGACCGAGTCACGTGGTACTTGCTATTTTTGCTATCTTTCAGTGCACGGCCAAAAGTACTATACCCGTAGCAACCAAAGTACTATACCATTAGCAACCAAAGTACTACATGACGTATACCCATGGCGCAGTGTTTGTGCGCAAATGCATGCTGGTGTGCGCGTTGCGCGTATTGTTCCAAAGAGAGCGCGCCGCAGAGTCTGGTTCAAACATTTCGTGAAGGGGTGGTTTGGAAGAGAGAAATACATTTTCCACCAATTTTGTATTGAAATTGAAGTTTATTTTAATTATGTTCAGATTTGAATAATTTAGAATATTAAAACCAGCAGAATCTGTGGGTGAAGTGTTATGAAACAAAAATTGAATGCTTTATCTCGTGGTGAAGTAAAACTAGCCTCCCTCAGTGATCCATGGAGCATTCTATTTTCCCTCAGCTTCGCCTCGGGAAAATAGAATGTCCATGGATCACCTCGGGAGGCTAGTCTTACTACACCACTCGAAGCATTCAATATTTGTATACTATTCCCACAGAAGATCTAATGACTGACACACCCATACTGATTTCTGTGAACTACATGTACATGTATACACAATATGCGGATGCACGGTTTAGATTTCAATTTTCCCCGGACCGAGGCAAATGAGACAATCAATATGCCCTGATGTGACTGTTCCCACTGATAATATTGCTGCACACGTTTGCAATCCGTCATGACTTTTTTACAATTACCAGGAGGGGGAAATAAGGGGGAAAAAATGGATTTTGTATTTTTTTCTTTTCGCAAGGGGAGGATATAACAAACCGCTATGGACATTTAAAAGGTAGAAATTGTGGAAGGAAAACTGTGTCTCATCGTTATGTAAATGTAGAATCCTTTTGGGCCGGTTCATAATTCACAAAAGCGAAGTGATTTTGACGTACGAAACGTTCACTGCAAAATTCACCTGAGTTAAAATGTTCAGCTTTTGTCATGTTTGTGAATTTGAAGCATGTTTCCTTTTACACTGTTAAAGCTACATGTACAAATCAAAATACAAATCTTTTCTTTTTAACCTACACATTGTAATCATATCATTTAATAAAAAGAGTCCGGGAAAATTATAGAGAGGCAAAATGTTAATGATATTTAAACAGTTGGCTGAATATTTCCCTTAGCACGATTCCAAGGTGAATGGACGAACATTGTACTTTTGAGCAATGAAAAATAATACAAACCACTCAAAAAATGTCAAAAAAACATCACAAATGTACTTTTTCATGTTTCACTGACAATTTCAATCTTTCCAAATACCGGTAAGTAGAACAAATACATGTTAAAATACTGGTACTTGGTTTGTTATAAGTCACCATTGTACATACATTTATGTATGCAGTGTTATGTTTGGGCTGTGTGTTATTATGGCGGACATTTTCATGTTAAGAAAATAAATCATTACTATTTTCTCTGGACCAAATCATTCTCCTTATCTCTTTGAAGTGTACTTCAGCTTATTTGTATACTTAATCAAAGAAAACAACATGCTGGCCTTGATAATTGATTAAACAAAACTGTATATATTGCAAAATACCCCCATTATCTCGGAAAGACCCATATTTAAAAATAAAAAAAAAAACATCTTTTTTCTTTAAAACTTTTCAGTTTGTGAGTTATTCAGCGGGTTTCGTCGCCTGCTTTTCGTTGGCTCTGCTGTTCGTGGTGGCCATGCCCATCGCCGGTCTCATCTTCTGCTGCTGTCGCTGCTGCGAGAACTGCGGCGGGAAGATGCTGCAGCGAGACAAGTACAACACGACGTGCCGACGCGTCAGCTTCGGGGTCCTGTTGCTGTTCATCACGGCACTAATGACGTAAGTTGAAAGTTGGGTGTGGAAATTTTGAACTGGAATTCCGTATTTATGAATTTTCCCAGCCAAATGTGTTTCAGTAGTGGAGTATGCACTGGGCCTTATCTTTAAGCGTTCTTTAAAGATAATATACAGCGTTTACTTTTGCTGTAATTTTTTTAAATTGTAGCCCGGCTGGCAAGTCAAAAATTATTGGGTTACGGCAGAGATGAAAAGACAGGAAGAACTAAATCATTAAATTCAGAAATTTGTGTCTAATTTGTATTAACGGTTTAGGGTTCCATTATTAGATCTGTTTATTAAAAACACTGACAAGATTGCCTCAGGATACACGTTTGACATGTATGCACATTGTTGTTTATCATGTTTATGAGACACTCTATAGAAAAAAGAACATGCGGGCTAGTGAAAATGCCCGCGGGCTAGTTAAGAGTCTGTTTCAGTAGCCTGGCTGGCTAGTGAAAAAAAAAGCTTAATACAGCTTAATACACTGTATATAGCTTAATACATTTATCCAATAAAAGTATCTATATCTTTAGCTGTATTTTCCTTAAGTTAAAATTTAGTCTGGAAAGTTGTTTTCTTCTCAGCAACAGAGTAAATTTAGCTTCTGACAAACTTTTGAAAGTTTGTTCATTCTTTTTGTTTTGGCCTTAGATTGGGTCTTGCCGGAGTAGTAATGGCCAATTCCCAGATGTCGACGTCAGTGAACGACATCAAAGGCACGATAGACACAAACCTGGACGACCTGGGTGCATACATCAAACATACTTTTGAGGTAAGAAAACTTAAATTTTGGCCCAGATTTAAAAACGAATGTAAAAAAAAATAATATTTCTCTTGTTTCCAAAGCTTTGTGGGTTTGACGGTTTTTAGACATTTATTTATTTATTTTTAAAAATTTTGCTGACGCGCATGGCTACAGCCACAGGCACGCAGACCAGACCTTTTGTTTTTGGCCTTAGGGGATATAACAACCAAGTGGCACTGCTCCTCTACTGACCAGCCTTAACACATTTCCAGCAGGCGAGGTTCAAAAACTGTCAATTCTGTCAAAATGTGCTGGCAGTATTTAGACCGCACGCTGCATCAGGCAGTGTATGATGAACGGGGCTCCACTCATGCACTGACTGTTTGCATGTGGTTGTAAACAACGAAAAGGTCATAACTTGAGGCTGGCTACATCACTAGCAGCGTAATGTATTACTTACTATTTCAAAATATGACCTTTTATTGTTTTCACGGACATGCCTTGTTTCCCCTTAAAGTACAGACACCCTCTACGTGTTCAAACATGTAGGCAGGATGAATGTTTGAAATGACATTGAGACCTGCATTCCCCCCCCCCCCATACAGTGTCATCGGTTCCAGCTTGAGCTGTCAAAAGTACATAACCCTGGCAGTGCAAGAATATTAATTATCAGCCAGTAGACTTGTTTGCATGTCCCTCTGCTCACAACCTGATTTATGGCGAATGCGTGCAGTGTTTTCTCTGTGTGAGCCTCAGCAAGTTCAACCGCAGGTCACCCGTTGACATGCTTACTCACTCTTCAAACACGACCCAACAAACCAACTACAGTATGAATGGGAACAGGGTGCGCACTATTAATTCAAGATAAAGGCCATTTTATACTTCGAATGGTGTGCGTTCTTTCAGCAAATTGAAAACAATTCACACACATCCCTATGTGATTTGTTTTCGTTTTGCTGAAAGAACACTGAAATTTTTTGTGATCCATGGACAGAACCTATTACAACGGTGGTTGTGTTGGAAATTCGGAACTTTCCCAAATGTACAGGGTGAGTCAAACAAAAACGAAACCCAAATGTTGGGACCATTGTTCTACCGAAGTTCTGCATGTAGCACTTTCACAATCTAGGATATGAAAGCCCAATTCGAAAGCTTTCATTTAGTATATGAATCATTCAAATCACTCATGTACTTTGCAAGTTCAGGAATTTTAAACACAACCACCGTTGTTAGGATCTGTCCACGGATCACAAGAAAGTTCAGTGTTCTTTCAGCGAAACGAAAAGAAATCACATAGGGATGTGTGAACTTTAAAACGGTGGTTGTGTTTAAACTTCCGTAACTTGAAAAGTACATGAGTGATTTGAATGAAAGCTTATTATGAATTGGGCTTTCATATCCTAGATTTTGAAAGTACTACATGCAGAACTTCACTGAAACAATGGTCCCAACATTTGGGTTTCGTTTTTTTAAACTCACCCTACCCCTGTAGGGGCAAAATGTTGCCAATACCAATGTTCTTAATGGCAATGTACCATACATCATTGGCTTTTGCTGTAATTTTCAGAAATGAAGTATTTGAGGGGTTAGTATAATACATAATGTAGATCAAATATTGTTACACTGACATGTTAGAAGTTTTGTGTTCAAAAATGCTGGAAAAACGGCCAAGGAAAACAAAAACGTTCAAGTAGTCTGGTTCCCTGACTCACTAAAGATGAAATGGATCACTTTGTAGATGCCGGAAAATTGTAAGGTAAGGGAACCAGTCTAGCTGGCCTGCACCCGTTCATGAACATGAAACCAATAGCAAACAAAATTTGGATGGCAAAAAAATGGTAAATTTGGAGCAGTGGTTGAAAAGTAGTTAGGATTTTCCAACAATGGTTGGCTGACCACCGTTGGAAATTTATTTTAAAAAATGCCACTTTTCTTGAAAATGACTTCACACGTACACCAGGTGTCATAATTTTGCAGGATGCTTTAGACTGTAACTTACCGACATCATAGTAAGGTATTTTGTAAAAATTTGGTAGTTTTGTTTTACGATGTTTGCAAATGTTGTATATTCCCTGTAAGGCTTACGTTTACAGTGTGACATCTTGTCACTTGCTGAAACAAGTACGTCTACATTTAATGGTGATGATTAAGATTAGAATACAATGTGACAGAAATCATCGTTGTGAGCCGTATCGACAATCTTATACAATTAGTATTTACAAACCAAGCAAAATGTTGTCTAGATGCACAGCACTGCCGACGGTCGTTAGCTAATTTCCTGTTTTGACCATTATTTTATTTCCCTCTTTCTCTTTTCGTTTTCTTATAGGAGTTTGATTTCTTGGTGCTCCGGCAGTTTGGCTTTGTGTCCAGTCTGATTTGGAAAGACCTCTTGAGTAAGTGCCTCATTTAAGATGTGTCCAGATTGCGCGCATCGTCCAATCAGATGCTTCCTTTTTGGATAGGAAAGCCGGGATTTGGCGGGATTAGGAGCTAATCTCACAAACCTTGGAAAAAAATGCGTTAGTTGCTGCAGACTGAGAGCAGCACGTAAAAAAATTGTACTGTTCAGGGTTTTTTTTTGTGGGGGGGGGGGCTGTTCTACATTTTGTTGATTTTGTATAAATTTATGCTGAAAATTCTTTTCTGATATTTTGAAAAGGAAGCTTTTTGTAGTGTTTGTTTTGTTTTGTTTGTATGTGTACATTCGTTTATGGTGTAAATCGAGGACACGCATATGTGCAACATCATCGGTGAATTGAGGACAGGAACCAAATCGAGGACGACCTCGATTAGAAAACATGTACAAAACCAATGAGAGCTATTACGAAAAGGTTTAAGTACAAACAAAGGAAAAGGGAAGAGGAACAAAAAAAAATCCTTGATTTACACCATAAACAAAGGTGTGTGTTTTGTGTGTGTTTTTATTTATCTGTATGTGTTTGGATTTTTATGCCCCGCGGCGAAGCCGAAGGGGCATACTGTTTCCGCCTTGTCCTTCCGTGGGTGGGTGGGTGGGTATGTGGGTGGGTGGGTGGGTGGGTGGGTGCGTGACCACAAATTCGCTGCCTTGTTGAGACTCACACACAATAGTGAACAAAACATTGTAAAGGTCTCCACAGGGCAATTTCTATAGATGAATAGGTCTCCACAAGGTTTTCACGAAATAGATATATGGGTTTTACTCAAAAACTAGGAATTTCCAAGGTGTGTTTATTTGTCGCAGATGGAAGAGTTTTAGAAAAGGGATATTAATTCCAAATTTCAGCCCAGGAAACTTACTCTGGTTAAAAATAAGAGCATTTTGAAAATTCACTTTCAAAATTGAACACTTTACTACACGGGAACAAAGAAATGTCTCCACAAGGATACAAATTTTGACCACAAATTCGCTGCCTTGTGGAGACTTACACACAATAGTGAACAAAACATTGTAAAGGTCTCCACAGGGCAATTTCTATAGATGAATAGGTCTCCACAAGGTTTTCACGAAATAGATATATGGGTTTTACTCAAAAACTAGGAATTTCCAAGGTGTGTTTATTTGTCGCAGATGGAAGAGTTTTAGAAAAGGGATATTAATTCCAAATTTCAGCCCAGGAAACTTATTCTGGTTAAAATAAGAGCATTTTGAAAATTCACTCTCAAAATTGAACACTTTACTACACGGGAACAAAGAAATGTCTCCACAAGGATACAAATTTTGGAATGTGTGGAATGGGTGTGTGTGTGTGTGTGTGTGTCCGGACAAATCTTGTCAGCGCGATAACTTGAGAAATACTTTACATATGAACTTCAAATTTGGTTTGTGGGTTGTCCTTGGTAATCCTAAGAAGTCTTTTGCATTTGGGGCCGAAAGGTCAAGGGTCAAGGTCACAGTGGCTGAAACAATAGAAATTTTGTCAGCGCGATAACTTGAGAAATACTTTACATATGAACTTCAAATTTGGTTTGTGGATTGTCCTTGGTAATCCTAAGAAGTCTTTTGCATTTGGGGCCGAAAGGTCAAGGGTCAAGGTCACAGTGGCTGAAACAATAGAAATTTTGTCAGCGCGATAACTTGAGAAATACTTTACATATGAACTTCAAATTTGGTTTGTGGATTGTCCTTGGCAATCCTAAGAAGCCTTTTGCATTTGGGGCCCAAATGTCAAGGGTCAAGGTCACAGTGACTAAAACAAAAGAAATTTTGTCAGCGCGATAACTTGAGAAATACTTTACATGTGAACTTCAAATTGGGTTTGTGGATTGTCCTTGGCAATCCTAAGAAGCCTTTTGCATTTGGGGCCAAAAGATCAAGGGTCAAGGTCACAGTGGCTAAAACAAAAGAAATTTGTCAGCGCAATAACTTGAGAAATACTTTACAAGTGAACTTCAAATTTGGTTTGTGGATCGTTCTTGGTAATCCAAATAGGCCTATCACATTAGGGGTCGAAAGGTCAAGGGTCAAGGTCACAGTGGCTAAAACAATAGAAATCTTGTATTTATTCTGAGATCATAGGGATTAGGGATTAATTCATTTAAAACCTACAGAAGACACTAATGCTGTCAATGAATGTTCCATGTGACCAAGGTACATGTAAGTTGATGTTAAAAGAGTATGTGTTATGTCATGGAAACAGTCACGGTTGCGGGGCATTTGTGTTTGTAAACACACCTTACTTGTTCACTTTCTTTTTATTGTTGCAGGCAACTTTCTTGTTCTGATTTTTTCCTCATTCTGTAAGGATAATTTCAACTGTTTTGGCATCTAGCTTTTTTGTTTTTTATTTGTTCCCCCAGAAAATTGGTATTCTCTGAAACACTACGAGCAAAAGTATTGAAAATTGCAGTCTGTCCAGCATTTTTGAAAAGATACATTTTTTTGCTTTTAACACCTTCGTTTTTTTTTCAAAGTACCAGTAAAAAGTTCAAGTTTATGGTTCTGTGATTTGCTCAAACAGAGACGTGACTCGTGCACATCTGCTTTTGTCACTTTTTTTTTTGTGGCTTTATCAGTCTGGAAAAAAGCAAAAAATTTCCAAAAATGCTGGACAGACTGCAAATTTCAATACTTTTGCTCTTTAATAGTGTTTCAGAAAGTAGTGTCTAGTGTGTCCCTGATGACTGTTTGTTGTTGCTAAAATGGTTCAATATCTCATCCGTTATCAGGCCACTTGAGTCAATTGACGTGCCAGCGGTAAACAAATACACACATGTACATTGACTGACACTCTGACCCCCCTTATTTTGAACACGTCCTCCAAAAACTCATGGCTAATTCATAAGAGCAAGCAATTCACATCATGAACAAAATCATGAAAAACATCCTTTTTTAAATAATTTGGAGACATTTTTAGGTTGGGTGGTTTTTTATTTTTGTGTCTTTCCTTACATACTTATCCTTTTCATTTTTATTTTCTGGTTTAAGATGAAGTTTATTTTCCTTGCGTAATCACACAATTTGAATGAGTTGGGTCATCTAGTCACAAGAGAACTCCGAAAATTGTCAATCGTGACAAATGTCGGCAAATTTCCATAAATTATTACTGGATTAAATTTAACTTTAAGGTTACTCAAAAAAATTAATAAATTACATAAAAAATATAATAAAAACAGAGAAAACAGAGAGAGGTGGTTGATTTTTGCATTGGTTATCAATAGTAAAACATGTACATAAGAAATTATTTGATTTTTCATGTTTGAGTAGCTTATTGGTAAAAAGAAAAAGAAAAAAACCCTCAATTCTGTCCATTTTCCCCTGACATGACTGAAGTGAAAAATCAATGGCCTTCTGTAACCAAAATATTGAAATTTCATTTGGAAATGTAAAAACAAACTTGTTATCGAAAGAAAGGTTAATGATTTGCCATTGTTGAGCACTGGTAGTATTAACGAGACCGGCTATGACTCACCGTGCAGCGTACCAATTTATCACAGATAGAGTCAGGTGTTATTGCATGCACTTGAATGGTTGAACCCACACTGTGTCTGCGGATACATGAACATGTACTGGTAGCTACATGTACATGTACACATAATGCTTAATGTATTTTTGGTCCACGTGCACAGAATGAGAACATATTTCTATATAAAATTCATTTCGTACAAAGCGATGAAGAAGATACATTACCTTTTAAAAAAAAGGGGGGGGGGGAGGGGGCAAATAGGCCAGAGTTATGCATCATCTTTCCTTCTTTCTGTAACAAAATTTGAATGAGAATTTGTGATGATCACCGAGACACCACATGTACATGTACATTAAATTCTTGTTCCGTAATTGTGGGGACTTACACTCGTCGCCACGAGTTATTTGTGGGACCGAAAATGCTATGGGGACAGCAGAAAGTCCCCATAACTCGGTCCTAATTTGCCTAACAATAAAAAACTTCCCCATAACGCGATGTATGCCTACCCCCCCCCCCCCCCACGCACAAGAGCACACACGTTTGTTGATGGTGTAAGTCGAGGATTTTCTTTTGTTCTTCTTCCCATTTCCTTTGTTTGTACTTCAACATATTCGCAACAGCTTACAGCTCTCATTGGTTTTGTACATGTTTTCCAACTGAGGAGTCCTCAATTCGGTTTCAGTTCTCGCTTCATGGATGATGTTGCACGTGCGTGTCCTCGATGGATAAACAGACGCACACATGCGCGTTTATTGCCAATACCCGTATTGGCAATAAACACTTGTACATGTATGTTGACATGTACATGTATCTCCTTATCTGTGTTTATGAATATTATCATTCCTACTTTCAGTGAAATGTTTGCGTTTCTATTTTCCAAGTGATATTTTTTAATAGCATTTGGCCTTCCTGCCAAATATATTTGCATTTACCTTTTATCCAAGCAGCTAACGTAATGAAAGTTCTGGTAAATGTTTAGCGAATGGCCATGTGGGTGTTTGCGCATACACGTACTTAGTACACGTAGTAGTCCGACTTGAACTTTGAGCCAGGGTGGGGTGATCAACGTGATCCAACATCCCACGCGTTGCACTTTATAATTGAAGGTCTTGTCAAAAATTTGAAGTGAAACCATTTGAGTAGAGAAATAGTGTAATCTGAAATCGAAAAATTTAGGTTCTAATATTTCTTAAATGCATATTTTGACTGTCGCAGTAAAACATTTGTAAAAATAACAAATTCCCGTAATACATGTAACTGTAACATATGTAAATGCATTCAGCGCTTGGAAATTAATGGCATGAATGATTTACGCAATGGGCTCAGTGCGCGAACAGAGAGGGCGCTTTTTTACCACTGTCGAGAGACCCATGGACAGGATATACTCTGTGCTGTGAGAGTCTGGTATTGTCATAAAATGTATTGGAATGTCTCTCCCAGTGGTCTCCCCCAACTGTCCCTTTCTTACCCATGAGGGCGTACTTGTGCACGGAGCCCATATCAGAAATTTGCGTTCATAAATACCTAAGGCAGTTTGCCCTATTGGCCGAGAGCCAGTGACTTGGCCGGTTTTAAACAGTTGATTAAGGCCAGCTGGCCGGTCTGAAATACTTTTCCAGTGTTACATGAAATTTTGACTCTTTTGAAATCCTATGCCTTTTGGTTACCATTTTATAATGGTTGAACGTTTACAATGCACACGTCGGCATACGCAATACTACCAGTACCAGTGAGTCGGTATTTCATAGTCCTAAATTCACACTGCACTACACAGCTGCGTTGTTTATGACATGGACACTACCATAATATAGCTACAGGGTGTTTTGAAAAACCTGGAGTAAAATTGGTGAATAAAATTGTTGGAAATTAATAATTTTTGACTTGTTTTGACTTTTGGACTGCAAGTTTCGATTTTTTTGACTGAAAACACATTAGCCTCACCCTAACCCTAACCCCTAACCTTCGGCTTGAGTAATTATCAGTATCCAGACTCCAACCGGTCTTAAACAGAGTGTTTAAAACTGGCCAAGCAAATATTTATTCCCTTATTTCTATTTTCTTTCATGTCTTGAGTGTGTAAGCTTGCCCTCTGTTTCTTAAGCCTTTTTGATGAAGAGCACGATTTTATTTTCATGATCCTATGGCATTGCTGTTGTCACTCTAACTTATGAAATCCATTCCTTCAACTTCAGAACTGTGTATTGTATGTATTTGAATAGGTTTGAGAAACTCAATGATGCGTATTGAATTCTGGGGTGAATGGTACCAGTATGTGCCGAATTGCCTGGCCTTTTCAATACTCAGTGCACAAGCTCCAAGCGCTCTATGCGCAAATATTCTGTTCATTGTCCATGACCTGCTTTCCATGTACAAAATAAAAAAATAAAAATAGAACTGCTGAGCCCAGCTTTTACAGTTGATTTTTTTTTTTTTTGTGTCTGCAGATGTTGATAAGCTGGTAGGCAAACCTGTACGGGACAACTTTGCAAGGAAGGTCGACCCGGCCTTAGGATCTGTGTACCGGCTTGGGAGAGGTATATAAGACAGGAACATTGGAATTAACTCAATTTCTGGTCTGTGGACTAGCGGCTCCCCCTTACAAGGCAGCTCCTTATGTGGTTGACGTAACGTCTTCAGTGTAATCTTTGACATAATGCCAGGCCGGAGAGGCCTTATCTACGAGTTGTTTCCACTAAACAGGAAACTTTGCTAAAGAAACGAAGAAATGTCAGCCTAGGTTGTTCCTGATTGCATTTTCACTAGCCACCTTTGAGTTGTATTATTGATTTAGATTTCTTTAGAGGTAGAGGATGTCATTTGTCATTTGGGCAATTTTTTTTTCGTTTGAAGCAACAAAAGTGCTCAAAATGGAAAGAAGGGTGCTTAACAACTAAACCTGATGAAGTTTTAGCTCAGTGAATGCTGTATATTCTGAGAAAACTACTCTAGGATCTTGATTTCAGTTCAAAAGTTGCTGAGTCATGTTTTGAAGTGTGCCTGAAATCAGCGTCCGGGACACGTTCTCACTCGGTCGATTGCAGCTATGCAATGTCGCGCGCTGAATTGACGTTACCCTCAGGTTGCAAAAAATCGGTTACTGATATGTTCCCGACGGTTGTAGCTTGCGGGGACACAGCTTGATCCTGAAAAGTCAGTCGCCGACTGTTCTGTGTTGTCACAAGGCCACCTGAGGGCAGCTTCATAAGTTCCCTTCGTGACCTTTGTGCGTGTTCATGGGCGAAGTGAAAACTGTGCACAATCAATGTCTTTTGACATGTTTGATCTAGCAAACTGTGATCTCAGCTGGGCAGTTTGCAAACGACAGGCAGATTTTGGTTGTTGCCAGAACTTTTGATTTAACAATTTTCTTTTCTTGACTGGAATCAAAAAGTGTTGCAGCCAACTTTTGTGTAAGCAACATTGTGCAAATTCTCAGCTGAAACCTTTAGGATGTGTGATCGGCCAAGTTCGTTTTCTTAATCGTCCAAAAATCCTGGTAATTTTCTTAGATTGAGTAGGACAATCGTGGATAAAAAACCCTTATGCTTACGTGTCCTGTCTGGTTCCCTTTTCCTTCCACATCTGTGTTTCAGAATCAGTAGGCCTTCAGGCTAATTTGATAGCCGTCAACCAGTCGGTCAACCAACTCAAAGAGAATGGCTCCAGACTACAGGAGGCCCTGGACCTGGCCAGGAACGACATCAACGTCACGCTGCAGTCCATCCAGTGCGTGCCGGGGCAAGTCTGCCCGAAGGATGAGATCGATCTGAATCGTGTCAATACAGCGGCAGATTTCAGAATTGTAAGTCCTTTTTCCCCCTCCCTCTCCCACTGTACGCCGAGGGGAACAAATATCGCTGACAAAATGTGGTGATTTTGGCTGGGAAACAGTACAAGATATTTTGAGTTGGTGCATTTTGTTGACTTTCAGCAGAGTTTTAAAACCCATTCATAAATACCTGAGACAGTTTACCTATTTCTATAGGTCGAGAGCCTGTCACGTGGGTGGTTTTAAACGGTTGATAAAACACCGACTGGCTGATTTTAAACGCTATTCTGGTGTCACATGAAATTTGGACTCTACAAAATCTTGTCCCTTTTACCCTTGCATTGGTTGAACGTTCACAATCTTCACTTAAGCATGCGCAGTACTACCAATGAGTCCGTATTTCGAGAGTTCTAAATTCACAGCACACCGGCACCACCGAGTTCTGAGCCACATTGCCCAGTATGAGCCACGCGCGCACCAATCTCCATATAAGGAGATGTTTATGACCACTCGCAAGAGGCACATACCATAACATAACTAGAGGGATGTTTTTATTAAAAAAATGAGATTAAATTGGTGAATAAAATTGTTGGAAATTTCTAATTTTTGAATTGTAAGTTCGTCTTTTTGACTCAAAGGCTATGAAGCCTTCCGCTTGGGCCATTATCAGCGTCCAGGCGCCTGAGCCGGTTTTAAACGTATTTGTTTAAAACGGACCAAGCACATATCTATTCTCTTTTTGTGAACTGGTGTGCCAGGGTTACCCCGCCGAACCAAATCTTTACAAAATGTATGAATATATGATTGGCACTACATGTAAAAAGACCTTCCGTTATGTTGCCAAGTCATAATAAGTACAACCGACATATTACCACATATTTGGATGTAATCAAAAGCTACACGTATGTGAAATTTGAAAAATTTCAGAAAGGTCAAGGCTTCATAGGAAATGCTCAATCAAGTAATTTATGGCCAAAGCAACAAATATTGTGACGCTGTCGGGAACAGCTGGTCTGGTAAGTTGTTTGGTCTTGCGCGGATCAAGGGGCAAATGCACACGTGTACTTGTCAAACTTATTCTACACATCCTGTTTACTATGGACCAAACACAGAGGTTAATCTGATGACCGCTATTAGAAGCCATAAACTGAGGTACAGTAGTACGGTGCTCACGCGCTCTTCGTAAGCTTGCACTTACAGGTGGAGAAGACCACTTGCAGCTATCCAAAAAGTTACCCGACCAAATGATTGTGATAAAGCTTACTTGGTTTAAAGACAGTAATGGCACTAAACTCCCTGTGAAATTATTTCTTCTGGCATGCCGTCATTTTGAAGAAAACAACGAAAGAAAGTCATTTCCAAAGATGTGTCAAGTGAAGCATTTTTGGAATTATTCCTTCTGGCATGCTGTCATTCTGAAGAAAACGGCAATAGAAACTCACTTTTTCAACGCTGGGCCGACCAGCGTTGGAGAAAACTGGCTTTTTTCAAAAACTGCTCCTAATCTTTCATCATTAGTTATTCCGCGTTTTCTTTGCAATTGATTACACACCTGTGAAGGGGTACAAGCCTGCAAGACTGATTCTCTGACCTTACAATTCCCCAAAGTCTGTAAATTGCTCTTTTTCATCTTAAGTGGGGTCAAGGAACCAGACTCCAAGAACATGAACGGTTGTCTTGGTCTTTCCAGCATCTACAACCCCAAAACGTGAAACAAGTCATTTTAACAATATTTGCTTTAAACATACTAATCCTCCAAATCCATTTACATGTGTATTTCTGAAAATTGCAGCAAAAGCAAATGTTGTACATTCCCTTTAAGCATCCGTCTTTAGATTTTGAGCACTTTTGTTGGTTCAAATGAAGAAAAAATGCATGAATTACAAATTTACGACTCTACCTTTAATGCGCTAGCAGTGTGCTTGCTCACATGTACATGTACATGATGAATGGGCCCCTGCAATTTAAGCATATGTGTGACTCACATGATTGCGAGTCCTGCATGTTCTTACACATACTAGCAATTGTTAAATACACGTGAATCAACTACATAAACTGTTCTTTTTTACCACAACATGCAAGTTCAAGTTGTAGTGTGTAGTGCGTGCTGTGCTTTTGTACAAAAACATGTATGATAAAATTTAGAGAATCAATGCATCTTTTGTTTATGTGTCTGCATGTATTTTATAAATGTCAAACTTCAACAAGTTCTTTTATTTCGTCAGGAATAGCATTTAGGTATTAAATACATGCACTGAGTATAATTGCACATTTTTGGTACTCTTTAAAAAAAATGAAGATGATTATACATTGTCTGTACGTACCGGTATCGCAAGTCCTTTAGATTGAAGCTTTTTTATTGAACTGAACTGATAAAAGATTCTTTTATTTTTATTGAAGTCTTACTTCGCATTTTGTTCCCCCTGTTCTGTCGTAGATTGACGTTGCGGCTGAGTTGAACCGAGTCAACGATGCCCTGAAGATTAACATCACAGACAAGGTTGATCAGGGCCAGCAAGAACTGGACGACATCCCTGACAAAGTCAAGAACGAAAGCCAGGATGTCATTGACCGTACGTTGGACTTAATTCCTCCTTACAAGCCATCCTTTGTTACAACCATCAAAATGAATTGAATAAGTTATATAACCAATATACATATACGGTTGAATAAGTTAAATAGAGTGGAGTACTATTTGAATCAGGGACCCCAGAATACCAAGCACACTGAGCGTTCAATCCCCATGTAGGCCATGGGCCAAAATCTGTATCAGGTCTAGAAGATAAAGTTAGTCTTAACTTTTTGGTGTCAGCTTGCAATAAGGTCAACTTTATTAATTCGATAGTGCTGAATCTGAATCTGGCTGTTCACATTGGCCCAAATTGCACATTAAAGGTATGACAACATTTTTTCCTCATTATTTTGGCCATTTCAGATAAAAATAGTAGTTTTGCCACAACTTCTATGTTTTTAGTTGAAATGCTTTCAAATTTGACACAACAGATACATAGGAAGTCGGCATGAGTAATATAAGTCATTATTTAAAGCTCGCCCACGGTGCTTCAAAGGTGTTTTTGTAGAATCGATCATTTCAAACATGAGCATGATGAGACTTCCACGGAACGTTATAACGGATTTATATTAAATTTACGTACCTCTGTCGTCCCTTTACAACTCAAATCAATCACAAGTAAATCACAAGTCATTCAGTTTCAAGTAATTAAGTGGTAACTTGTAGGTCTACATTTGGTTCTCTTTCAGAATTCATGGATGAACTTGAAAAGTTGCAGGAGAGTGTTGAGCAGGAGGTTAACAAAATCGACTTTCAACTCTCACCTGTGAGTAAACTTGACTTCAAATTTGTTGTATTTCAACACATTTACTCTTACGAGAAAGTTCGAACGAGGACTGGTCAACTATAATTTGACGGACGTCACTCAACTTCGAGAGGGTTAGGCTGCTTTGGTGGACTATTTGGAACCGGAGCCCGGGCACTGTTCCATCACTGGTTACTAATAGCTGCCGGTATCATAACGCACAGCGGGGAGCCAGGATAAAGAAGTTTCCCAATGACGTTTTTACCAGCACACGACAGCAAGTATTTGCACACTGCTTTTAGTGCGCAGGGGAGTGTGTGGCCTAGTGGTTAGGGTTCGTGACTCATGATCAGAGGGTCCGGGGTTCGAATCCAGCAGCTGGCCATATGGTGTGTCCCTGGGCAAGCCACTTCACCCTCACTTGCCCTTCTCCACCCAGGAGTACAAATGGGTACCGGCATTAGCTGGGGAGTAACCTGCGATGGACTAGCATCCCATCCAGGGGGAGTAGAAATAGTCTCTGTCGTTTCATGCTACTGAAACTGGAGATAAACGCCGACCTGATGAGCCATATTGGCTCGCGAAAGACTTTACTTTTTTTTCTCTTTTTTTTTTTAGTGCGCAGGCCGAAGTTACATTACAAATGTACAACTAGGGTGGATAGTCGATATTAGCTCTCCATGTATTGGAAGTTGACAAACTAGTTCCTGAGGTTAAGCCGAGGGAACTAGTTTTGTCAACTTCGAATACTGATGGGAGCTAATATCGACTGTCCACCCAAAATAAACCATGTTATATTTGTTTTACTATACCTCATATATATTCAGTTGCCGACTTTTCCCGTTGCAGTAGGGCCTATGCATCTCGCGGGCATAAAATTTTCGGAGAAACTTGTCCAGCTCAGATTCAGAAAAGTTTATTTCTTTTGCAATACAGTGACTCCTACACTGCCAAAATTTTGAGAAAAAAAAACTTAAAACAAGTTATTTTTTCTAGGGAGTGACACAAGAAAATATTTCTAAAAGGCCAGTTCTTGTTTTAAGAAACTTGTTATTTGATTTTTTTCTAGTGTTCTTGTTTTAGGATAAATAATTTTCTTAACTTTTGTCAAAATAAGAAAAAAATTCTAAACTTTTCTCAGTTATGTTTCTTATTTTAAGAAAAAACTGCAAGAAAATTTTTCTTGTTACAATTTTCTAGGGAGTGACACAAGAAAACCTCTTTCCTTTTCTTGAATCAAGAATATAACCCCTTCATATTGCAAACAAAATCTAGTTTTATTTCTTGTTTCTTACTCAACTTTTGTCAAATTAAGAATATTTTTTTCTAAACTTTTCTCAGTTTGTTTCTTATTTTAAGAAAAACTGCAAGAAAATTTTTCTTGTTACAATTTTCTAGGGAGTGACACAACCTCTTTCCTTTGCTTGAATCAAGAATATCACCCCTTCATATTGCAAAAAAAAAAATCTAGTTTTTTTTCTTGTTTCTTTCTCAACTTTTGTCAAATTAAGAATATTTTTTTCTAAAGTATTTTCTCAGTATTTTCTTATTTTAAGAAAAACTGCAAGAAAATTTATATTGCTCAATCCACCTGAAATCAACTTTTCTCAGTTATGTTTCTTATTTTAAGAAAAACTGCAAGGACAATTTTCTTGTTACCATTTTCTAGGATTAGGAATGACACAAGAAAACCTTTTTCCTTTTCTTGAATCAAGACAATTAACTCCTAGCTGGAATTGTAATCTTGGTTTTTTTTCTTGTTTCTGCTGAGGTTTTCTTGGATTCCAAAAGAAAAGACATCATAAATCCTAGTACAAATTAATGAGAATTGTTTTCCTACTACAAGAAAACAACTTCAAGGCAAAGGTATGCATTCATCATAGCAGCAATGGATGCCATGAAGACATTGTGTTAATATTTAACAAATAAAAGTCCTTTGTTTCAGGCTTAACTTTTTAATCACCCTGTATAGTTTGCTCATTTCAATAATAGTATTTTCACCTTGCATTACAATTTTATTTAAAAATTTTGTCACTGTCATAACTAGGCCAATATTATACATTTTTATTGGTGAACTTCAAACCTAGTTTTGAGCATTATTCTCCAAACTTAGATTTGCTTCTCGGGCAGAGCCTAATCGCCAAAATCAGATTTACTTCTAACAATTCTAAAAATCAATTTTCATATCAGTGACTTCCACTTTATATGTTACTTTCTATAAAAGAAAAGGAATTGCTATCTCACTCATGCTTAGTGGGTTATGTGTGCAATGTTCAACATGTATTACAGTATGCATGCACATACACATAACTTTGCAACTACCGATCCGAAACTTACACAACTTTCAATCTTTTCAATCCTTAAACATCTTCAACAATAAAGTTCATACAAATAGCCATCCTTAATCTATGATAATTAAGTTAAAACATGACAATAAAACTAACATTTGTACATACCTTTGGCAGAATAAAAATGATGGAAATGATAAGTGAATGTTCAGGCCTGACAGCTGAAACAATACACTTTTAAATTTCAATTGGCCACTCCCCCAACAGCGCCCTCTGTTGTTCTGGCCAAAGTCATACAATTTTAATTTCATTCAAGAAAAGTTTTCTTAAAATGAGAAAGTATTTTTTTTGTACAATGCATCAACAAAGAACACTTGGCAAGAATTATTTTCTTGAAGTGTAGCATTTTTTGAAGACAAGAATTTTTTTTATTAACATAGGAAATATTTTCTTAAAATAAGAAAATAGATGGCAAATATGAGAAAAACACAGTTCGTAGTTCTTAAACAAATTTCTTATGTAAGAAATTTTCTTAAAATTAGAAAATTTTCTTGTAATGAGAATAGTTTTGAGAAAAAAATCTTAAAAGAAGATATAATTTCTTCAAATATATTTTATTAAATATTTTAAGGAATATTTTCTTGCCCATTTTCTTTTTTCTTACAAATTATCTTAAATCTAGAATATTTTTCTAATTTCAAGAAAAGTTTTCTTAAGTAAGAAAATATTTTTGGCAGTGTAAGAGTTTATACCGCATTGGGGGAAACTTTTTTTAGTAGAGGAGGCATCTTTATTGTCCACAATATTCTCCAGTTGGCATCATTGAGCTCGGGAAAACGCTACTTAAAATTTACGCGTGCCGCCATCTTTTCATGTGTAGCCGGGGTCGATGTTCGCACGTGCGTACTACACACGTGTGACAGTTCCACGATTGCTTCGTAAAGCGCACGCGTAGTAGACTGTCGCACGGGTAACCCATGCGACAATCTACTACGCATGCGTATTCACCCTTGTGCGTGAATACTCGCTCGCGCGCTTGGTAAACAGCAAAAATAGCATCCGGCAAGTGATGGTGAATGGACCAATGAGAATTCAGCTCTTGGTCATGAATATGTATGAGGTATAGTAATATGAAACTTTGCAATTAGACTAACTTAGATAGCGTAATCGGCTTGATGCAGTGATTTTTTTCAGAAAGCTTTAATTTTTTGGGGTTCATCTTTGCATTCTGGCAGGAGATTGAGAAGTTTCTAGCACTGTTCTCAAGTGATTCCACGGCTCCAGAAGCGCAACAGCTCTACGACGTCATTGAATTTGTCCAAATGCTTGACAGATACAGGTATGGCCAAATAGTCCTTCATTAATGTTAAAAGTTTACAGGGTTAGTGAAAAAGAAACGAAACCCAAATGTCGGGACTATTGTTTTAGTGAAGTTCTGTATGTAGCACTTTCAAAATCTAGGATGTGAAAGCCCAATTCATAAGCTTTCGGTCAGTACAAGAATCATTCAAATCGCTCATGTAATTTTTAAGTTACGGAATTTTAAACACAACCACCATTTTCAAGTTCTGTCCACGGATCACAACAAGGTAAGTGTTCTTTCAGCAAAACGAAAACAAATCACATAGGGATGTGTGTGAATTTGTTTCGTTTTGCTGAAAGAATGCACACCACTCAAGTGATTTGAATGATTCGTGTACCGAAAGAAAGCTGATGTATTGGGCTTTCATATCCTACTGGTAGATTAGGAAGTGCTACATGCAGAACTTCACTAAAACATTAGTCCTGACATTTGGGTTTCGCTTTTTTGAATCGCCCTGTAAAGGATCATTTGCTGTTCATGCATTTTCTTCCTTTCCAATAATAACACCACTCAAAATCAAAAGAAGAATGTAGAAAACCTAACCTTCACACTTCATTGATTTTGCCTTTTGCTACTTAAGTATTCCCTTTCTTGGAGTTTAGGCACTCTCCTGAAGACGGTCAGAGCATACTGACCGGAACGTCGAGTTTATACCTCTGGTTCTTTTCAGAACCATTCTCTTAGTTCAGAAATTATTCGCACATGGTGTTTCCGCAAACCTTTCATTATTCATTATTTAAAAACCTAACCTGTTGAAGTTTCAGCTCAGTAGATATTACAGTTTTTGAAAAAACTACGAAAATCCATCTTCATTTTTGTGTCGCCTAAACAAAGTTTTGGTATGGGAGACACTAATAAACCAGTCCTAAATTCTGTACGACCGTATGACTGTAGACCTGGAGACCCTTATGTTAAGGTTTTTAAAAAAAATGTATAACTTCTACATGCTTTCGTGGATTTTGATGAAACTTGGATGCAGTGACCCTTGGTTTGGGAAGACAATATTCTTCATCGGATTACTGAGGTCAAAGGTCACGTAGGGGTCATTAAAGGTCGTTCAAAAAGCTTCAAATGTTCTTTCGCTACAGATTTTGATGGATTTGAATGTAACTTGAATGGAGTGATCCTCGGGTGGGGGTTCATCACGACACACTTCCGAAATTGGAGGTCAAAGGTCATGTAGAGGTCATTTGAGGTCGTTTAAAATCGCACAAAATTAGACTTTTTTGAAGAACACGAAACATATATGGATCGACCCGGAAAAGGGCGACACATGCGGTCCGCGGACCACTTGTTCTCAATGCAAGGCATAGGTTTCTATGTGCGATATTTAGGTCCTATAACCACAGCAAGGATAATGATGGTTTGTTCTTGAAAATGACAGCATATTAGGTGCAATGATTTCACACAATGTTTGATTCTATTATTTGCTTACGATCGGGTATTATCATTTCAAAATAATTTGGCAGTTTTGTTTTTGAATTTTTGAAAATGATCCCATGTTCTCTTTAAAGGGAAAATACATTTGCAAACATCAAAAAATAAAACTACCAAATCATTTTGAAATACCTTGCTGGACTGTTAGTGAATGACAGTGTAAAGCATCCTGTAAAATCATGGCACCTGGTATACTGTCATTTTCAAGAAAAGTGGTATTTTTGTATCAATTTCCAACGCTGATCGGCCGATCAGCGTTGGAAAAAACTGGCTTTTTTTCAAATATTGGCCCCAATTGACCATCGCACTTGTTTGCAATCGATTACAAACCTATGAACGGATACGAGCAAGCTAGACTGGTTCCCTGACCTTACAATTCCCTAATGTATGTAAACTGCTCTGTTTCTTCTTATATGGAGTCAGGGAACCAGACTACAGGAAAATGATTGTTTTTTTTGTTTTTATAGCACTTTCAAACCCAAAACCTCAAAAAGTCAGTGTAACTATATTTGCTATATATTTCCAACCCCCCAGTTCCATCCATTTTTGAAAATTACAGCAAAAGCAAATGATGTATATTCCCTTTAAGCTTTTGCAAAGAAAGTTCTGTTTAAAATTCTGTGAGTGTCTTAAGTGTCCATGAAATGAATTTTTTTTAGGAACACATTTGGTGCAACTTTCTACTCCTTTTAAATGTATGAAAACTGTTTGACATACCTTTTTGGTTAATTTTATTCAGAAGTGCGTTTCTTTAAACATGTAAAATTGTCCATGCTTTTCCGGACAATTGAGGGCGCTGTTGCTGTGATGTCATTTCAGAAAGACACTGTTCAGTTTAGGGGTTTTCTGTTCGAATGTGAATCAAAAAATCTGTTCTTTGAAAACATTAGTGAGAAAAGTTTGCTCATTGGCTTACTGCCATGTACTGACACAACAACGAATCACCAAAGAAAAGAAAAATTTAAATCTGCAAAATATCCAAAATTCCGGTAACTTTTTGTGCTGAAATAGCTGTAGCATAGAGGTTTCTGCCTGAAATGACATGACACTGTTGCTCGTGAATATGGAAACTGGCATTAGCATAAAAACAAAAAATGCACCCAAGAAACGCTTGAAAATGGCAAAAACGAAAATTGAAAATACGGTTAAACGGGATGCAAAAGTGCATTGTTAAGGACTGCATTAAAAAAAAAAATTGCATGGTCCCTTTAAAAGATAATTTACCTCCATGTTCTTGGTTTGTTTGTTCATTGGCCTGTGCTTTTACTGCTTGGTTGTAGGTTTTACGTGGGCAAGGCCAAAATGGCAAAAACGAAAATTGAAAATATGGTTAAACGGGACGCAAAGGTGCATTGTTAAGGACTGCATTTTAAAAAATGCATTGCATGGTCCCTTTGAATGATAATTTACCTTCATGTTCTTGGTTTGTTTGTTCATTGGCCCGTGCTTTTACTTGCTTGGTTGTAGGTTTTACGTGGGCATGGCCCTCTCCAGTATCATCTTCATCGTCGTCCTGTGCAACTTCCTGGGCATGATGTTTGGGGAGTGTGGCCGGTTTAAAGGAGACAGGCCCACGGAGCGGGGATGCCTGTCCAACTTTGGCGGGACACTGCTGCTCGCGTAAGCGCTAACGTGTTTAGTTAAAAACCTGTCAGGACAGACTGTCACAGCTCTGAGTAGGAAGGAAAATTGGACACCGTTTTAGATTCAGAGTTTTAGTCATGCCAATGGAGAGTCAAACGCAAATCAGGCCAAACAAAACAATGTTAGAAATGGTTAGAAATAAATTGGGTCGGTCTGTCGGTCGGGATGACATTTTATTATTATTTTTTTTCTGGAGCCAATACAATGTGAGGAACGATACACGTTTAAGTGGTCCCCAATCAAAGCGTTTTGGGATGATTGTTGAGACATGTTTTATCCTAAGAAGTTCGTAAGTTCAACGATAGAGCAAGGAACATGGATTCAACTCAAGCATTCAAGAGATAAACCAGGATAAATTGAAGCCAATAGGTTCAATGAATCATGTGTAAAAAGGCCATTCATGTAGGTCGGCACTTACATGTACAGCAGATGTCAGCATTCGCGTAAAAGTCGTCACAAATTCTCGGGTCCCGAGAGTGCCGACTTAGCCGGAGTTTACTATATTTGAAAATAAAAAAGCAATTTCCAATGATTTTGATGCATGACTCTTTTAGGGGCGTGGCCTTCTCCTTCATCTTCTCCGCCTTCATCATGATACTGACCACACTGTGTTTCCTACTGGGCGGCGTGTCGGAGAAAGTCATCTGCGAGCCGATTACGACCCGATCCATCTTCAAAGAGGTAAACGCATGGAATGCCATTGGAAGCTATTGAGCTGAGTGAGAATTACAGCTTACACACAGGCATTCAAATACAAATGAGATTTTTTAACTTTTTGAGTCAAGACTGCGACATTATTTTTACTGTCAGATTTTGTGTTTTGATTATGAGGAACAAGTCAACTCTTTTTTTCTGAAATATTGATGGCGAATTTTGTCTGTTTTCCTTAGCAAGTTTTCGTTCATCCATGGAGGTGGGAAAACGTCCATGTTTCATTGTATTTTAATGGGTATTCATCAGTTCGTAGAATGGTAAATGATCAGTGGTGGACAGCTGAATTTTGTGATCTTTTGATTAAAATAGACATAACTTGGGAATAGAGTTTATTACGTGAAATTTTCGCAGTTACTTGTCAGTAACATGTACTTAATCCCTATATTATTTTTGTGAAATGGAGCAAGCCATCTTTTTAAAACTATTTTTTCTAATTTGGTCGCTTTCTGTTTGACTCATCTTGTACATTGGTGCGCGTATGTGCCACATGCCACTTACAGTTGACGTCGCAGAGTTATGCTTTCTTTTATTTTTTACTTTTAGGTCATAGACTATCCCTACCTGATTGACAAGACATCGCAGTACTGGCTCAGTGATAATCTGTTTGGGAAAGGAAAGGATCCGCTGACTGTCGAGAGCTTGATCATGTAAGTCGCGTCAAAATGGATTTTACAGGAAAATTAAATAATATTCATAAATACCTAAGACAGTTTACGCATTCCTATTGGTGGAGAACCCGTCACGTGGCTGGTCTTAAACGGATGATAAAGACATGGCTGGCTGGTCTTAAACTCTTTTCCAGTGTCACATGCAATTTGGACTCCTATGGAATCCGGTGCCTTTTAACGTTTCATTGGTTGAGCGTTCACATTCTTCACGTATGCATGCGCAATACTACCAGTGAATCAGCATTTCATGGTCCGAAATTCACGCTACACCAGCCCAGCTGCGTTTTACGCGACATCACGCAGTACGCGTGTTGGCACGTATATGTCCTTATAAGGTAACGAGTTGTGGAGGGGCATTCCATATTATAGTCAGAGGGGTGTTTCGTAAAACATGAAGTAAAATTGTTGAACAAAATGGTTGGCAACGTCTAGGTTTTGACTTGTTTTGATTTTTGGACCGAAAAGATTTGTTGTTTTTTTACCGAAAAGGTATTTATGAATGGGAATAAATATGTGTTCGGTCGGTATTAAACACTCTGTTTAAGACCGGTGGGAGTCTGGATGGGTGATAAATAAACAGTGTTATAATACCTCCCGAACACACATTTTTTCCCTTAGTAATGGTTACCAAATTTGCGATAATAAATAATAACCAGTTCGCATTGGAGGACGTGAACACATGCACTGGCTATTTTTATACCCAGGCATGTTTGACAGGTTAAGACGTGAAAATTGCCATGACTCGCCTCCGGGTGACGCCTTAACACGCTAATCCCTCGTGCCTTTTGTACACACACACACAAAGTCTGTGAAGTCTGTGGAGGCGGACCGTGTGTTGATCTGTTGTGCACGGCCTATCGTTGTACAATTTACGCTCCAGTGCACACCCCGAGTATTGAAACATATGAGGTTTCGGCAAGAAATATCTTACAAACACTGTTGAAATGACTCTTGCGAAACAGTATTTGTGGCGTTTGGCTGTATATCAGAAGTTGGCTGGAAAAGTTTGCATTTTGCGAAAATCGAAATTTTCGCCAAAAATAATCCTGGTGCGAAGCGCCTTTGAAAATGGCAAAACGGAAATTGAAAATGAAGTTAAATGAGACACAAAGCTGCATTTTCAAGGATTATATTAGAAACTTTACCTTTTTTTTTTATACCTGATTCAAATTTTTCAGCTCTTGTGATATTGACGAGGGTTTGTACAGTGCGTTGAGGCTGGGTAACATCTACAACATAACCGCAGCGCTGGATTACAAAAAGGTACGACTTGTGACATATTCATGGGGAAATCGTTTACAATCAAAGAAAGGGGGGGGGGTGATAATGCCCCCATCTTTTGAAATCTATTTTAAAGGACTTTTAAAGACTGGCATTATGTTGCTGTTGTTGTGTCACATTATATTACAAAGACATCTGTAAATTGTTTTAACAAGTAGAAATTATGGCACTTTAAGATGCATTGTTTCTTCCCGGATGTAATAGCGTCGCAGAGCTGACAAACTGGCGAATCGACCATTTTGGCGACTTTGAAATTTTGTCATTTTTGTGTTTTTTAAAGGTTGCACTTTCAAGTATTTATGCCAAAATTCGTAATTCTTGTCTGGATTTTGAGATTCGGAGGCCCGCTGTGGCGAATCAGTCATGTTAACAAATCCATAATTTGACATACATGTAGTGATGAATACGGAATTTCGCTGGTAACCAGCTAAAGTAAGGTATGCGTTCAAAGTACCAACGAATGCTATTTGTCAGTTTGTCGGATCGCGCGCGCGCTGTATGCAGTGCGCGCGCGAGCCGACAAACTGACGAATAGCATACAAACAGTGTGAAGAACAACCGGCTATTAGAGATTAGGTAATTTGACAAACTGACAAATACGTTTACGATCAAATAAAAACATCTCGCACAACTCTTCTGATTAAATAAGTAACCTGATGGATACTACGTTTCCTATTTTATTTTGAACATACACCAAAAGGGTTATTATCGAAACGTTAAGGGTGAAATGCGACGCCCAGAAAAAAGTCCAACTTCAAACCCGAATTACTCGAAACAGCGTTTTCGCTTATTCGTCGGTATGTCAGCTCTGCGACGATATATTTCAACATTTGGACAATTGCTTTCGTTTGGATTGCAGTTGTACCCGGACATTGGGACCAAACTTGACGGCATCAATCTGGATCTGTCGCAAGTGATGATCCTGGATCGTGAGACAAAGACGGCCTTGAGAGAGTTTGTCGATTCTGGAGTGGCTGACGTCAACTACACGAAGTATCTGGAGGAGGTAAGAACCCAACTACATGCTAATAAAGCAAAAAGCAATTTCACGTGTTTGAACTGAAGTATTTTAATGATGGAAACAGGATTGTTGGCGGTTTTATACTCGGTGGGAAAACGAATGTGAACACGAGTTTGTTCGGTACAGAACTGTTTTCCCTGTTTTGGGGGGTTTGTTTTTGTATTTGGTAATCGTTTTGTGAACTTCGCAATTGCAGGTTTGCCATTGAAATTGTAGCGACTATCTGCTTTTTGATCGCCTTGTGAACAAGAGTTTGTTTGGTACAGAACTGTTTTCCCTGTTTTGGGGGGGGGTTTGTTTTTGTTTTCAGTCATCGTTTTGTGAACTTCACAATTGCAGTTTTGCCATTGAAATTTTAGCGACTATCTGCTTTTTGACCGCCTTGTGGACCAAATGTATATTTTTTTATGCACTTGAAGGGAATATACAACATTTGCTTTTGCTGTAAGTTTCAGAAATGGATGGATTTGGGGAGTTAGTATAATTTAGCAAATATTGTTACACTGACTTGTTTGGGGTTTTGTGTTCGTAGATGCAGGGGAAAAAAATTATTCTCTTGTAGTCTGATTCCCTGACCCCACTTAAGATGAAACGGAGCAATTAATAGACATCAGGGAGTTGTAAGGTTAGAGAACCAGTCTAGCAGGCTTGTACCCTTTCATAGGTGTGTAATCGATTGCAAACAAAATGCGGCCTAACTAAATATGGTTTATCAGAGGCAGTATTTTTAAAAAGGCTTTGTTTTTTTCAACGCTTGTTGGTCGACCAGCGTCAGAAATTGATACCAAAAAAACCCCACTTTTTTCTTGAAAATGACAGTGCACCAGGTGCCATGATTTCACAGGATGCTTAAGACTGTCATTCCCTAACAGTCCGATGATTCTTGCAAATGTTTGCATATTCCCTGTAATAAACTGAAATGCATTGTTATACCTACTTGACAGAAACTTTATTATCGCATCCCTAAATGGCAGGAATAAATGATAAATTTCCCCTTTTTATTAAATTCTTTGACAGATAAGAAAAGGGGTGACACAGGTGAATCTCACACACCTTGCTGTGCAGCTGGAGGGATATGCAGTGGATGCGTTGCCTTATTCAGTAAGTTGAGGGGTGCTGTGGTCCAATGGTTACGGTGTTGGACTCGTGTGCTGTTGTACATGGGTTCGAATCCTGACCGTGGGAACATGGTGCTTGTGCTCCTGAGCAAGGCACTTTAACATTATTGCTTCGTCCTTCGGATGGGACGTAAAGCCGTAGGTCCCGTGTGCTGTGTAATGCACGTTAAAGAACCCAGTAACACTTTTCGCTAAGAGAAGGGGTTTGCCCCGGTGTTTCTGGCAGTGGCTGCAATATGCGCCGCAGCACCTTGTAAACCATTATAAGGTGCTACATAATGGGTCTGATATTTCTCGTAAACTTCATTTACCTGTCTTTAATAATAGACACAACTTCCATTACCTTGAGTACCTAATTGTTGGTAGGTACGTTCGCTACATAAGACTCCGGTATTGAGTTTCATAGTGTATTACGTGGCATTTTCTCAGCAACACAAAGTGCTGTTTTCATGATTTGTTCAGTATTTGAATGAAAAAGCTCTCATAAAACGTCCACTGATCCATTTCTTTTTAAAGGCAAATGTTTTTGGGGTTGCATTTTTTGGGGTCGCCCTGAATGGTCTTCTGATGCACAGCTAGAAAGTGAAAATTGAAAAATGCCATGTGACGTACTCTCCGCCAATCAAGATACAGAAGGTGGGTAAGGCCAAAAAAAAAAAAACGTTGGTCTCTGGTCAGACCGAAGTTCCGGAATTGATGCGGCGACAAGTTTTTTTTGGGGGGGGGATGGCTTTTTTTTTTTTCTTGGGGGTGGCTTTTTTTTTTCAAGCTGTTATTGTACAGACAAGGTGGGCACTATTTTGCTTTTTTGTGTCCTCATTATACATTGGTGTCCTCCATAATTTGCCTTGGTGCCCTTTATCATTTGCTTTGGTGCAATTTCCCCATGTTCTCCTTGGTACAAAAATTTGAGGAGGTGCGGTAATAGAGGGCGCTGTTGTAGCTTCCGTGTTAATTTGAAGAAAAAAAAAAGTTGAAGCGCATGATTAAAATCGACGCGCGCGCTGACCAGAGACTGAGTATTATTTTTTTTTGGCCTAATATTGCGTATTATAATCCGCATTAGCTGCCTGAGGTATTGAAAGCTGAAAAATTAATCCGCATAATTTGATTAATTCCTGTAATTTGTCAACTTTCTATACCTATTCAATACTGACGAAAAGTATGCAATTTACCCATTATATGGAATTTTTTGTGCAAGGATGTGCACCGGTATGCGAATGAAATTCTCTTGATCCTCATCAACTGGCAAAATGTACATATTTAATTTACAAATACAATGAAGGTCTAATAGAGATATGGAAATGCTCTTTGTTTTGTTATGTACGTACCAAAAGGTATCATTTTGTTGTTGTTGTAATTTTGTTTTGTTTTCTTTTTCAGAATCAGACTAGATTAAGAGAGCATGCCACAACATTACGGCATATTCAGAAGGACTTTGTGGAGCCAATGGCAAGCTATGTGGTAAAGCATTTGTAATGTGCTCTTGTCTTTAATAATCAGTAATTATACAATTGGAAAGATATTGAGTTATGACTCTAGTGCAGTGCTCGTATTTCTGGGCAATTTTGCATGTTCTTTTGAAAAACTTGAGTTCATTCCTTGACTTTTGTAATGTACACGGTAAACTTTCAAGATGATTGCTCATCGTACATTTGTGCCGTTGTAGCATGAATTTAGGTTTTATGAAATACGGACTCATTGGTGGTATTGCGCATGCTTATGCATAGATAATTGGGGGAGGGACCGGTCACGTGAGAGGGTTTAACCAATAAAAGGGAAAAAGAGTCCGATTTTCATACGAGTCTGATTTTCATATGACACCGTCATTCTCAAAACTACATCATGTAATAAAAACTGCCCGACGCCCAACCCAGATTTGAATGAAACTTTCAAAAACATCAGTGCAGTGTATAAAACAAAACACATTTCCCCAGGCCCCCCCCCTAAAAAAAATTGACATTCAAACTCTGAAAGTGTTTTTGCTATTTTAGAAAAAAAAAACTGTTTTGCTACATCAAAAAACGATCCGGCCTCATTTTTGTCTCAACTCGGTCGCATCCACCCACGTTTTTCCTTTTTTTTTATGGGGGGATTAGGATTTACATTTTCGAGGGCCATTACCTCAAAACGGCTGTCCAATCCAACAAAAATTTATGCATGTTACATAAATGAAATTGTTTTTTTGTTATGTAAACTGATATGTAAATTAACCGAAGTTAATTCCTGACTCATATGTACCCGACTCTCTGTTTTTCTTGTCAGAATTCCCTGGAGAGGAATTTAGACGCTTTACTGGCCAAAGCCGGCGACCTGAGCGTAAGTACAACCAATCTCGGGGTACAATGGCAAAGCTGGTTTTTCCTTATCCCTGCGTATGCAAATTTTATGCTAAAACTGATGGATGGCTTTATTTTGGACATGTGAGGATTTGGATTTTGGATTTTTTTCCAATTGTTTTGCAGTTTAATTTCTTGTGGGTACAATATCAATCTTCTGTTAACTGCGTGTTTCTTAATCTGTTGTTTGTCGTTCAGAACGTTACCAAAGGTTGCTGTGATATGGTTTAAAGAAAAAGAGGTCTTGTTAGCACATTGTACTGTGACAGGGCACAGTTAGGCCCCCCAAAAAGTCTCTGGTTTTTGGTCAGCGCGCGCATCGCGATGTCGATGTCGCTGTATGGTCTGACGTTACCGTTTTCTCTGATTTTTGTCTTGACTATCCAAATTTACCGAAGAATGTTCATGTCGGTCGAGGTTGTAAGTGGGTGCAGCATTCTCAAGCCTTATGACCTTACTGAGGTCACCTCAAGCTCCACCCAGAAGGATATTTTTGAGAGTTTTAAGGGGATTGAGGCGTCATCTGCATCATCAGCCGAGATTTGAAGGAAAAAAAAGTAGGAGAAAAAAACCAAAAAAAAAAAAATGTTGCCGCACCACTTTTGGGGCAAGCTCCATACCAGAAACCAGAGATTTGGGGGGGGGGGACTAATATAAACAAAATAACGCAAGCTTAATAAAGCTGGTCCCCAAAGTGCACAACAATTCTATTCTAATAGATTCAGATTGGCTATTCCCTGGAAGTGTTTACATGCGTCTGGTCTGCCCAGCGGGCAAGATTTAGCCCTACGGGGTAATCCTATACAAGAGCACTGCCCGGCTTGCAAGTGACAATCAGTGAGTGAGTGAATGTACATGTATCAGTCAAGTAAAAAGTAGACACTTGGCTGGCCCTGGGATCAGAAAATAAAAATGTGTTTTGTTTTCTCTCTTGATAACTGTTTACAGCCGCTGGTCAACGAGTCTTTAACCAACATTGAGGACACTCAAGATTACATACGCACAATAGGACCCAAACTTTTCCGCACGGTAAGTCGAGTGAAACTTCGGTGGCGTACCAAAGTCATTTTTATTGGGGGGGGGGGGAGTTTGTGGAAATGGCACTTGCACATCCGTGCTGAAATATAGACACTTGGCCTCAAATCAAAACAGTGTGGGGAGGGGGCTGTTCAAACCGGGCGATTATGGACACTATCAGACAATAGGTGGCGCTTTTCGAAGCGGCATAACCGTCGTGCGAAATTCCCACCGGTAACCTCTTTTGACCAATAGTGAAGTCACTGAACTGGCATTTCTCACATTCCGCCGCCGCACGAGGAGTTGTCACAAAACTGCAGCAACGGGTGGTTTTCCCTTTTATTCCTTGGGGAAATAATAGCCATCTATCGCTCTTCCACATTCAAACACGATGTAACCATGGGTGGTTTGATGTTCGGGAATTAAAAGTGGCCCAAATAGTGTTTAATACAGGTACAACCGGAAGGTTTTTTTTGTTAAGTTGTTGACTTTTTTCAACAACGATGTTCGGTACGTTTTGTACATTAAAACCGAAGATGATGTTCGGTATAGCCGAATGTTCGATATAGCGGTGTTCGGTATAGCGGCGTTCCTGTACTAAGGCGAGGAGCATACTACTCAACGCCATGGGGACATGGTTGACTACAGCTATGAGATGGCAAAAGAAAAAAAAGGTGTCTCTGGTGTTTAAGCTGCTGCACTTGACTTCTTGTTTTGTGTTTGTACCCAGGCTGTGGAGCACTTTGTGGACGGTATCATTAACTATGTGGACCAGTATGTCCAGTATGTCCTGACACAGGTGGGTGCAAGCTGATTACATGTATTAACCCATAAACACCTGTGCTAAATTGTATTACATTGTATTACATTGTATCACATGGTATTACATTGTATTACATTGTATTCATTCCCTGAAGAATCCATATAACCACCAAATGCCCCGGCGGTTTCTGACAGTACAGGGAGTAAAGCCCGGTTCATACGAATGCAAAGCGAATTTGACGTCAAGAAATGTTCAGTGCGAAATTCGCCCGAGTTGAAATGTGTTCCACTTTTACGAATTCGCAGCGCGAATACTTGCCATGACGTCACCAATTCGCGTTCGCTTTCGCTTTCGCGCCGAGTATGAACCGAGCTTAAGTGACAGGGCATTTTGGGGTGGTACAGTATGCCAAAAATTAATGTTTTTGAGTGCAATGGTAAGAATAATGTCATGAGTGCTGTTTTACGACCAAACTTTTGACACTTTATTGAAAAACTCGGTCAAGCATGAGGGAAGTTCATTTTCAAACTTGAAAAAAAAAAAATGTTTGTCATTTCCGGTTTTTTTTTTCCATCTCTTTTTCCTTAATATTCTTTTGTTGTTTATGTGTATGTATTATATTTTGTGTAAGATTGAAGTCGAAATTAAAAGTCCCTTGACAGAATCTGCGGGGTATTTTTTTATAATCTTTCAGGCTTCCACAAGTTAAATTGTTCTCCCCCCCTCCCCAAGAGAAAAAAAGACATATAAAGGAAAACATGAACATATTTTAAGAAAAAAAATCACAATTTATTGTGCGGATTTGGCACAAACTTGTTTTTCTCTTTTTCCTCTGAGCCTAAAGAGGATGAGACAAAAAGTATAATGAAGTTCAGTAGCACGGGACGAAAGGTAGAGTGCCGTTAGGATAACTCCCTATCGTTTCCTGGGATGGCTCAAAAGCTCGATTTTATGTCACAAAAACCTTCTACCCACTGGCAAAGTTGGACAAATAGGGCAAAGTGTAATTACAGATTGAGTAAGGAGAAGTGATCTGTTTGTATTGCCAGTAGGTTAGGTTATATCTAATTGGTATAAGTTTTCGTAACGTTTTTGAAAAAAACAACGAAGGCTTAATCTCCAAAGTGCTCGCAGACAACAGATGACATTTTGATGCAAGGGTAAACTCTATTCCCCCCCCCCAGGTCTGCAAAACTAAAATTAAAAATAGAAACGTAAATCAGTTGTCCCTATGGGCATTGATGTCAAATTACCGGGGAATGGGAAGAAGATAAAATGGCAAATTATCCACAGATCACAGAAATAACATGACAACGCAAGGTCTTCTTTCGTCAATATTTAAAGTTGCATAAGCACAGGATTCCCGTGACCTAGAAAAAAACCTGGAAAAGTCATAGAATTTTAATATCAGTTTCATGGTCTGGAAAAGTCATGCAAATTGGTAAAAAATGACAAAAGCCATGGAATTTTGTGAGGACCAATTTATTTTAAATTTTCAACTTTGTATGTTCATGATCAAAAAACTGATTTTTATACCCGACGCCATGCGACACATTTTGCAGATACAAGCGTTTTGATTTCAAATTTGTGCCCCGTGATATCCCCATTTGTGTTAAGCACTTGTCACGGAACAAGTTTTACAGTTATGATCTGCATTTTGAAGAACTAGGTCATGGATTTTCATAGTTTGGTCATGGAACTGTTGTGGATTTTATTGGCCTTTAAAGGGAAGATACAACATTTGCAAACATCAAAAAACGAAATGATCAAACTATCACGAAATATCTTACTGGATTGTTAGGGGAATGACAGTCTCAAGCATCCTGTAAAGTTGTGGCTCCTGGTATGCTGGCATTTTCAAGAAAAACTGTATTTTTCCAATGCTGGTCGGCCGACCAGCGTTGGAGAAAACTGGCTTTTTTTCAAAAGGTGCTCCTAATTTTTCATATTTAGTTCGTCTGCATTTTCTTTGCAATTGATTACACTTTACAGACCTGTGAAGACTGCAAGCCCGCTAGACTGATTTTATGATCTTACAATTCCAATTGCTCCGTTTCATCTTAAGTGGGGTCAGGGAACCAGACTACAAGAATATGATTGGTTTTCTTGGTTTTTCCAGCATGTACGAACCCAAAACGTGAAAGAAGTCAGTGTAACAATATTTGCAATAACATACTAATCCTCCAAATCCATTTATTTCTGAAAATTGCAGCAAAAGCAAATGTTGTACATTCCCTTTAAGGATTCAAATCAAACAAAAGTAAAGACTGGTATTTTCTTATGTCGTCCTCCCGAAATAATTATCAACAAAGCAATCCTTGAACTAATAACAAAATCAGAAGAAGACCATTTATAATTTTCTTGATGAAATTTCTGTAAAATTATTAATCTCTCTGGAAATGATGTACTAGTTTTGCAACATTGTTACAGGTGAATAACAAGGTGGGCGGTTGTAAACCCATCGCCAATCTGTACGACTCGTTGGAGATTCTGGTCTGCAACAACATGGTGTATTCCTTTGTAAGTATTTCATTTTGTTCATGGTAGCATTCCAAACCCATTTATTTATTTACTTTTTTTAAAATCATGATATTGTTTTTTATTCAGACAATACCGTAGGTTTCATGCAGTCTCCTTGTTTTACATATGTCATGTGGTTTTCAAATAGCCTTTTAATTTTATCGTAACTGTTCAACGTGTTTTTTGAGGGGTGTAATTTTTTTGACATTGTTTCTGCTTCTTTTGGATATCTGTATAATAGTGTTTTGCATGTGTCAGATTTATGTGATTGTTATTGTTCGGAACCCATTACCTCCTACTGATTAAACAGTCACAGACAGTCAAACATTCCATCCACTGCCGCTGCCATGCCTTTTACACAGGCCAGTCACCAACTGATCATATTGTGAGCAAGCACTGTGACTAGTCAAATTCAGTCAACAAACAAAAGTAGCCAAGTGGTAGGCACAGCTGGCTTATCAATCACCTACAGTCAAAGCACGGTTTTTCAAGCTACATAAACCATCCCAGCCAGTCAATCCTGCTTTGTAAAGCTGGGAGCCATTAACTGTTGAAAACAGTCACTTGATTGAATTTGACTGAAAGGACAACTTTGCACGGAATGTATGTTTGCGTAGGAGGGTTAACCTAATTAGCACCTGTACTAAAATTGTATTACATTGTGTTTATTCACTGGAGAATCTATAAAACCATAGAATGCCCGGGTGGTCTCAGGTGCCAAAGGGAGTTATAGGTAGGGTGGTTTTGGTGCTACAGTGACTACAGTGTTAATGCAACAGGGCCCCATTTAATGGCTTTCCTGCTGTGTTATATTTATCACCATTCTGTGTGTACAAACTAGCATAGAGGTTTCGCACTGGCCCGGTAAGCCCGTGATGCGTTCACATGTGGTGACTTGATGTTTGAGCAGGCAAATGCCAAAATGTCTTGCTTACATACATGTTAAATTAGCTGACCGTTTTTCTGCTGGAGATTGCGAAAGTTCTTCGCTCACAGTAAGCAGAACCCACAAAAGTGGGCCCTTATCTCCAGCAATGCTATACTGCTAAGGCCACGTCCAAATTACTTGGCTATAACTGATGATTTCACGGGCACCTACGGAAGTGTAGCCAAGTAAATCAGACGCAGCATGACTGTAACCCCCTTCTTTTTCCCCCCTGCAACAGAACGGTTTCTGGCTCTGTCTGGGCTGGTGTGTCCTCCTCTTCATTCCCAGCATCATCTTTGCCGTCAAGCTTTCCAAGTTCTACCGGCGGATGCGCTTCTATGAAGACTACTACAACGCGTAAGTAGCCTCGTGCTTTTGTACCACTAGAGAATGTCGTCTTATAAGGTAATCGGAAAATAACGGGTACGTCCTTCGTTAAAACCGTGAACGTGAACACTGCCAATGTGGTTGCATTTTGAAGGGTGGTTTGTGTGTTAAATTTCTAATCCATTATTTTTGAAGTACCTTTCATTCGACACATCCTGCGTACATTGTATATAATGCAACAAAGCAGCATGCTTGCTACGATCATGGATCACTTCCATATTACTGTGGAGATTTTGAATGCTAAGAGTCCAACAGCAGCAGCTGATTTTCACGAAACTTTACGCAATGGCACAAGTCCACTTGCGCCACAATTTATTGCGTAAGTTGCGCAACATCCCACGCTGCGTAACATTTCAGTTATGACAAATTTCACGCAAGTTCCATAGTGCGTAAGTTCGCGACTTGCACAACAACTTATGGCGTAACTTGCGCAGTCGTTTAAGGCGGCGTTAGATGTGGCGTAGCGACTGACAATGACCCATTTTACCAGCAAATCGTCATCGACGTGGAGCCTGTTGTTGCACAACTTATCAAGGTTGATACAAGTAAATGGATTGCTATTTTATTGGTGACCAAGTTTTTAGAGTTGCCGTACGATTCCGAAGAAAGTCTGACAAAACCGTTTTCAAAATTGCGGGCGGAGGTGATTCAACGACTTTTCATGAACGAACAAAATCATACACAATAGTAAGTGCTGTTATTATTTAGATTATTTAAAACGTTGAGCAGCTACGCCAAGTTTATTGCACAGCTGTGCAATAAAATTGTTGCGCAAGTCCTACACATGGCGTAAGTTACGCACTGTTTCGTGAAATCGGCTGTAGGCGCATGGCCGCAGGTGCATATTCCCAGATATGGTTGTTTATTTACAGTTATGATTCCACATTTTGCCTTGTAGGCACAACTCTGTTAAAGTGTCAAAAATATATATTGAAAGGTTATTTTGTAAAATTTTAAGATTTATGTTATAATCAGCATGAATAACACATGTTGTTCCATTAATCATTCCATAACTAACAGCTGTACATAAAATTAAGCCCTCTGCTTAATCCATTCCACCACCCTATAAAAAAGCACAAGGAATATTAAGGGTGAAATGTACTTTATCAATGGAAGTCTGGGCTTTGCTGATCATCACCGAATATCCTAGCATTTTACCAATTAGAATATTCGAAAACGTGTGAGCCGTCTCAAGAAAATGATGAGAAACGTCTGCTATGTTATTCATTTGTACAAGTGGAATGATTTTTTTGTTTGTCAATTCATGCCACAATTTTGTGGACAGCGACTTTTCAGGCATCATTTCTTGAGGAAATTTAGCCCAAAATGTGCATTTCTTTAAAATTTGTGACATATCAGCTAGTCAGCTACCTCGAAAAAATATATGGACACACATATGTACATACATGTACATATCCTAAGCTTAATGTCGGTACTTGAATATTCAATCAAATTCTAGTTTCAATAGACAAATACTAAGTTATTGGAGCATGCACAGCATAAATGAAGGTTATTTTGTAAATTGAAAAAAAAAACCAGCCATGCCTTTGACAGGCAGACAGTCTTCATGGCTTTTTTGTGATGGACTTTTTCTTTAGTTGTGTTGTGTGAGGGCTCGTACGGTGAAGAATATTTTGCCTTATCTTGGAGGCCAGTCGATGGCTCTTGATATACATGTAATCTCTGCAAATCTAAATGTATGCAAATTGGTGTCATTACTGTGGCTATAGCATCAGTTCTTTTCCAGCATTGTGAAGGTGCACTGCATAATCCAGTGGAAAGTGCCATGTAAAATCATATTACCTAAAGAAAATTTCATGGTGTCAGAAGTGGGATTCCATCTGAACTCTAATAGGAGTCAGAGCAGAGTCCTGTCATTACCTAAAGAATAGTACATGGTGTCAGAAATGGGATTCGAACTGAACCCAGATAGGGTCAGAGTAGAGTCCTGTCATTACCTAAAGAATCGTACATGGTGTCAGAAATGGGATTCGAACTGAACCCAGATAGGAGTCAGAGCAGAGTCCTGTCATTACCTAAAGAATAGTACATGGTGTCAGAAGTGGGATTTGACCGGAATCCAAATAGGAGTCAGAGCAGAGTCCTATCATTACCTAAAGAATCGTACATGGTGTCAGAAATGGGATTCGAACTGAACCCAGATAGGGTCAGAGTAGAGTCCTATCATGACCTGCAGAATTTTACAGGTGTCAGAAGTGGGATTCGAACCTGAGCCAACTCTTGTAGAAAATTCTCAAATTGATCGGTTAAACATGCATTGAACCTGAATTTTGTTCACTTCATTTGTCTACATAAGCCAAGGATACAGACCCCTCTATGATACCATGTGTCCCTGCTTATTAATGGCAACAATTCAAGAGTTGTGACATTAAGTAAAGGCACTGTGCATTGTACAGACCATTAAATAAATAAGCATTAAATAACCAAGAGTGACCTAAAGAATTTTACAGGTGTCAGAAGTGGGATTCGAACCTGCTGAGCAAACTCTTTTAGAAAATGGTAACTTCATGTCACCTTTGCTTCTTGTTGCATATGTAGATTGAGGTCAATGCAGCTCAGCAATCTAAAATGTTAGAAATGCTGATGAAACAGAAAACTTATGAAGAGTAATTATATGGTGAATCGTTAGATCTACATCCCCCACCACCCCTAACCAGAAATTCAGAAGCAATTAAAGTCGAGTTACTTTCACTATAATAAAAATTGTCAGGAAAGGAAATGACTTTCAGCCACTTTTCTGACACGCTCTCAAATATATGACTAGCTGTGAAAACTGCTAATTCCAAGAGAAGCCCGAAAAGCCATCGAAAAATTTTTTTTCTAATAAATTTCCTCACGATGGTGCGACACAATTTTATTCCACTTCCAGAAAAAGCCCAGTCTCTGGAGAGAATCACGGCGACGTGGTTCGGTTGAAGTCGTTGGTAAATGGAGCGTTTCCTCTGTCCATGCAAATCATTCTCATTCCATGTGTCACTCATGTAGATGATGAACCAATCATGCCAATACCATAGGTGCTGCTTGCTGTAGTACATGAGATATTTCAAATGTTGCTGTAGTACATGAGATATTTCAAATGTTGTCTTTACTAATCATCTCGCATGAGACTTGAAATTTGCTAGGTGATTAAACCCCCTCCTAATACTTTTCCACATTGTTTATTGACTTGGCTCTTCCAAGTACTGAAAAATTGACCTATCGAATCGCATTAGAATCGCGTCAACGCAGCTTGTGAAATATTGTCCAATTACATGATATACAAATGGACGCGGAACGCACAAAATCTGAGACAAACAAAACTTAGTGTACAAAAACTCCACAGGGTTGTCTAAGGGGCATGGCTAACTCGCAAACGGTGATAGGTCAATTGTTTAGTCAGTAAAGCGGAAATCACTGCGGTGTGTAAGTGTCAATTAGTTCAAAACTCATGTTTTTGTTCAAGCTATACATACTAGCTAGCTGTTTGGCCTCAATTTGCATGTTGACCCCAGTGGGCCTGGTAAACCTTGGTTAGGCAAATTTGCCACATTTTTCATCATCAACCATATGTTTTGCTTATTAGTGGTACATTTTGGAGTGTTTTCATGGAGATAATGTTGTAGTATTTAACTACTGAAAGTCTGAAAGAAACAAATTTGCCAAAAGAGCAAAACAAAACTGAACAAACAAAGCTTTTTTTCCGTAGAAACAGTGATTTCAGAAGACAGTGAAATTGGGGCATATACATGCCACTTATAAGGACCTGCATACAGAGTGCGTTCGATTACTTCCCCCGCGCTTACTCGTGCAAGCGCGACAGCGTTCGATTTAGCTCTCACGTGACTTCTCGCGCTTACTCGAGCCTGGCCCGAGTGACCGACCCGCCGAGCCGGTTACTTGGGCTAAGTATCCCATCAGGCCATGCAATAAACATGGCTGCCAACGTGATGTCCGGCGAACGCCTCAGGCCGTGTCCGAAACGGGCTTCCAGAGCTACGGCTACCTCCATTGTCAGCACGTCCCCGCATATTTTCAATGGACGTGGAGTCGTGGACCTAGACCTAGCTCTAGACAGTTGATTCGGATGCAGCCTGTGTCATGTCAAAGTTCAACTTTCTGGCTCTTGCACAAAACTTTACCTGAAACCGTTCGTTTATTTAGCTACACTGCGCATGTCTGTCATTACGCGAGGAGTCAGGCGCGAGTAAGCTGGGGAGGTAATCGAACGCACTCATTATAGCCGTTGTAGTTTGCATACTCTTTAGGCCCATTACAAAAAAAACGTGACACATACATGTACATCAGACAGACAGACGTCAGACAGCATTGGATCTTTTAATATATAGGATTTTCCCCGTGAAGGAGTGATTAAAATCAAGAGGCCTAGTGATGTTTGTTCCGTTTATTCCTTGAACTTTCCTCCTTCATGTGATGTAAAACTCACGGCCATTCATGTGCAAAAACAAGAAACTTCTGCCTGTTTTCATTTTTCATCTGGTCCTAACTGCAAGCCATTTCACCACATGACCCAAAATGGCAGTTACGCACACCTGAAAATTGTGCATGGACACTTCTGAAGCACTTTTCAATCCATTTTTGTAATGGTGTCCTGTCAATAAACTTCAGCATTAGAATGAACCGTAAACACTCTTTTAGCTGGGATTTGGTTGATGTACGAGCAGCTAAATATACATGCCAGCTTGTTAAGAAGCAGTGGAAAATATCTGTTTAGGTTGTTAACAACCTAAACAACCTTGTCTACTAAAATCGTCTTTGGTAAGCAGCAAGGGGCTGGTGGTTTCTTGTTGACAAAAGTCGCCCATGGATGTATAAAGGAAAGAGTTACGGGCTCATGATTGTATGAACTCATAAGTGTTTTGACCACTTTCGAGACCTCAGAATGGGGGACAAACTGTGTGCATACACTTTGCGAAGTCTTTAAACTGATAGCGTCTTCGAATGAGGGTACAAATTGATTGTCCCGCCCAGTGGTCTCCCAAACTCAGTTGCGGGAGTCCTTGTGCACGTGTCGGACTGTCCATGGGTTCCTTTTGAGACACAAGGTCGCTGTTTGTGAAAAAAGTATTACTCAACATTTACTGAAATCAAAACACAAACAGCGTCCCAGTGTTTTTAACTGACAGTTACCAAAGGTACCGTAAATCTGGCCAACCAGCAGTGGAAAATTCTGTCATTTAATTCATTGTGGTTCGTCATGTTAAAAAAAAAAACGTGTGCAAAATTCAAATCCAATGCAAGTTCCGATGTTTTTGTTGTGACATCATCCACCTTCCCAAATGATCTTTACTTAAAAAAAATACTCCAGCATCTTTGTGCCGTGAAGTGATTTGTTTTTCAAAAAAAAAAAAAATTCACATCGCGCTTTTTCCTTGCACTGTAAATTCTTTTGGGCATTTCATCTTTTTTATGTCAGTTGGTGTGGCAAATAATGGTAAGAAATACTGCTACACATAAAGCACATGGTAACCATGGGATCATATTTAGTGCCCTTGGGCAAGACACTTGATCACAATTGTCTCAGATGTCATGCAATACCATCAGCAACATATACATTTCCATGAGATCCGGTGTTTTATTTTTCTCCGATTGTAGATGTTCCACATCTCGCTACATATTTATTTTATGCACATGAATCATATTGGAGAAGTGTTTTTGAGGAAAATATAAGTGTTGCTTAAAGAAATATCTCTTGTAATTCACAATTTTGTTGTAATTCCACGTATCTTCAGTTCTGTTTGCATAAATTTGTGATTACATTTTGAAATTTGTACCCATTGTGACCAATGTTGAAACGGTGTAAACTTGTCCAATACATTGCGTTAGTTTCATTCATCACTTTCATGATGAACTTGTAACATTTGTGACGCGATCAAGCTAAATGAGTCGTTTGTCGGCCCTTATCAACTTTTGGTGTTTTTTTTTTTTACATTTTTGAATAGAGCTATCTTTCAGTTTATATTTGGTGAAAACCCCATGTGAATACGACCTTCCGTTCATAAGTTATGGGACTTAGAACACAGGCAGATCAGAAAGAAAAAGACACAGAAATCAAACTGAGAAATCAACAATTCAAAATTGAAGTGTTTATTAAGCAACAATGAACATGCTTTATTTCAGGTTATTGAATATTAACTCCTTAGCTAAAATGTCACATTTTAACTACTTTTATCGTGAGTTTTTTTCTGACAAAATAGTTGACATGAAAGTGGACAAATGTCGCCTTTACAAAAAGTCAATTTAGAAATTTCCACCCCTACTGACCTATTTTGGGCTGTATCTCAAAATCATAATTGCCGACAAATGACTCATTTAGCTTGATCGCATCACATTTGGTTTTTGCCGTTCATTGATGTAATTTTATAAGCGCTGTATACTCTGTGTGAGAGCTTGTTAATTTTTTTTGGTTTACAAATTTGCTTCGGTGGGACTCGAACCATAGATATTTTTTAACCATCTGACTACTGAGCTTGCCAATCACATAAAATGACATCGGCGGACGGCTAAACCTAAACTTTCATTCTACAAAAAAAGAGATAACCATCCAATTAATAATACTTAACAAAAATCCTCTTTTATGTTTATTGCAGACACGACATGGAGACAATGCCGATGAAGACTTACGGTATTTAACATTTATTTGATGCAATTTGAACCAATAAATAACACTGCAAATTCATCTTTTACATTTTAACTCATCAAGCGCAATTAAATATCTCTAAAATAGCATTTACAAGTAACTTCAACGTAACAGAAACTTAACAGAAAAACTGTAGAATGTCATAAAAAAATGTTACAATTTATGAAGATCCATTTTCCTGTAAGATTTAAGGCATCACAAATTTTAACAGTCTTTCCTGCAAATGCAAGTTAAAGCTATAGTCCATCATTTGCAACTATCCAAAAAGTAACTGACGTAATTATTGTTGACAAACATACTTGGTTGAAAGATAGTACCGGTAAGGGGACTAAGCTCCCTGTGAAATATTTCTCTCTGGCAAGCTGTCACTTTAAAGAAATCAACGAAAGAAGGGCTTTCCAACGGACGCACCGTATATATAATTCGTCGGATCGGTGCGCGACATCGCGTAGCTACAATTGGCTCAGTGAGAATGTGTCTTGGACGCTGAATTCAGGCCCAATTCAAATCATGATTCAGCAACTTTTGATTTGAAATCGAGATCCTAGAATGCTGTTTATCTCAAAATATACAGCTGAAGCTGAGCTGAAACTTCATCAGGTTAGTTGTTCAGCACCCTTCTTTAGATTTTTAACACTTTTGTTGCAAACAAACAAAATGCACAAATTACAAATGATGGACTATATCTTTAAGTTTTCCATTTTGGGATTTTACTCTTCCCCCTTTTATGGGGGGTTGCATTAAATTACCTGTTAATACCTGTTACCACTTGCCTAACATTGACGTGCACCATCCGCAAAGTTATGACACTGAGCATCACAAATCAACTTTGTGTGCTTTTTTTTTCATTCTTTAAATAAACAGAATAGAAAATGTCAATGAAGGACAGGAAGAAGGCTCAGCCACTGAATCCTACATGTATGAGCCTGCAGGTGACAAAGTGAAGATGCCTGACATTGCCGATGGGATGTAATCAAGTCATCTGTCTTGAGAAAAGACAAAGGAGATAATTGTTTTGACACACAAGTACATTGTAGATAACATGTTGAATAATTAAATTCCAGGCAGGTGTGTGCACCACCTGTGGCTGTCGGGATATGTATACACAATTTCAGGGTTTGCAAAAGGGGGTAACTAAATTAGTCAAGTCAGAGTTCTGTTGTGGAAACAAAAGTGCTGTTGGGCTGGTTATCAACTCTGCAAATGACTTCCTCATATGCCTCAGGCAGGACGCCCTTTGGAGGACGCCATACCCCCTTGGACATATTGCCAATCATATCAGAATACATGTCAGAATAAAGGACAGACTGCAATATATTGAACAACATGTTTATTGCAACAAACATGCTGAAGGACAATACAGCCAGTCCCAAAATACCCGCAACATTTTTTTTTGCTAGGCTCTAGCGTCGCGGCGGAAACACGTACAGCCATTATTTTTACACCATTTTAAAGCTTGGAATCTGAACTTTATCCCTGGTAAGTATTGGTTTGATTTTCAAAAGGGTTTGGAAATGATTCGTGTTCAAATAAAGGCATGCCAAAGACAAACTCAACCGATTTCAAGGAAAATCAATCATGCGCATTTTCCCCTAATGTGGAAATTGTTCGTTATGTTCATGATGTGACGATCTTGTTGCCTGTTACTTTCTGTGTTTCCTATTCTTTTCGATCCATGTAGACTACACCTCAAATGAATTCGCAATATTGTTATTTGTTTCAAGTTCAATTTTGAAATTCACGTGCAAGCATGTACCTATTCAAAAAGTGCGCTCAAAGTGTGACTCCAGTTTGCATCCGATGTCGGCATCATCGATTTGCCTTGAAATCGGTTGAGATTGTTTTCTACATGCCTTTATTTGAACACGAATAATTTTAAAACTCTTTTAAATATCAAACCAATACTCGACAGGGATAAAGTTCAGATTCCAAGCTTTAAAATGGTATAAATATAATGGCGGTATGTGTATCTGCGCCGACACCAGAGCCTCGCAAATAAAAAGTTGCGGGTATTTTTGGACGCGCTGTACTATTGCATGCATTTTTTCTCATCAAAACTTTGAGGGTCGACGGAAATGTAAAAAAGTCTGAGTTTTACAAAACATGAAACCATGTATAAAATGGTTATTGAATTGTTGCTGTTTTAGGTCTCAGCCGTGCAAGCTTTCATGTATTTTAATTAGTGCCTTTTAAAACCTGTAGTTTTTATTCTTTTGCCTTTTCTTTGTACAAAAGTTTCTGTAATGGGGTAAAACAAGATTTAAAAAAAAATATATGTAAATAATGAATGATCAAACAATCATAGAACAAAATTGTATTTGCCTTTCATTGTATGCATTTAATATATTCACAGGTGCATGGCATTTTTTTTTCCCATTATATTTTTATAAATAGATTCAAATTGATCAGAAACAAGTTGTAATTGTAGTTGTAATAAGAATTGAAAGCGGATCATGACTATAGTGTTACTGTAATTTTTAAATAAAAATATTTCTAATAATGTCTCATTGGAAAGTAGGTTTTTTAGAGAACATCCAGGCTTTCAAGTATTCCAATTTTTTTTCTAGTTTTTTTTGTCCTTGCTTCTTGTTTCTTGAAATTCCTACGTATTCCTACTTTTGTGTCCCACAGCTTCAAAAATGAAATCTCATTGAATATGTTTTTTTTTTTTTCAAAACAGTGTTACACACTGTCATGTGTAAATCACACAATGAAGGGCTTGGGCGCAGGAGTACTGCAACTGTATTTCCAAGAGCTTAGTTGAGGATGGAGCACAAGTGTTGTGAGTACAGAACATGCCAAATACGGCTTATGATGCTGTGGACAGGGGTGACTATCAACAAAAACTACTCCTGAAAGCCCGCAAAAGTCCTACTTTTATCCTGATTTTGTCCTCCAGAGTCCTACTTTTGTCCTTTTTTTGTATTTTTAAAAAAATTTTTATCCTACTATTCTCCTACTTTTTCACCTGGGTCTGCTTGAAAGCCTAAATATCTGCTATTGTACGAGACAGGGAATGTTTTTGCAACATTATCTTGCCCATTTCTTCTGAATTTTTACTTGGTTTTACCTGGTGGTGACATTTATTTTGAGGGGTAAAAAGCGCTGACTTTTTCAAAAGCAATGTTCCTCCCTTTTGGTTGTCGGGAAGATACCCCGGACCTTCTGTTGTTAATAATTTTTTTTCAGGATGAAATCCAGAGCTTAGGAATCTGAAGTCGGAAATATGTAAAATTTGTTTCAGTTTTAAGGCAACTGCATGTTTGTTAGTAAATTAACAGTCAATTTTTGAAATGTTTATGTACCTACATGTACATGTAGGTACATTTTTACTTACAACTCATGGGTCAAGTTTATAGTCTGAGGATCAGATATTAAAGCTATAGTCCATCATTTGCAGCCATCCAAAAAGTAACTGGCGTAATTATTGTTGAAAAACAAACTTGGTTGAAAGATAGTAAGTGAACTAAACTCCCTGTGAAATTATTCTTTCTGGGAAGCTTTCATTTTGAAGTAATCAACGAAAGAAGGCATTTCCAACGTTGATTCTTAAGAAGCACCGTAGGAAAATTTAAATTAGTAGTTCGTTTTGTTATTCAGCGCAGCGCGCACAAGTATTGGAACGACGCACACGCGCGCGCGGTTGTTATAATTCGTCGGATCAGTGCGCGACGTCGCGTATAGCTGCAATTCATAACAATTCAAAACATGATTCAGTAACTTTTAATTTGAAATTGAGATCTTAGAATGCTGTTTTTCTCGGAATGTACAGCTGAAGCTTAGCTGAAACTTCATCAGGTTAGTTGCTCAGTATCCTTCGTTAGATTTTGAACTCTTTTGTTGCTTCAAACGAACAAAATGCACAAATTACAAATGATGGACTGTAGCTTTAACGTGTGCAGAGACACGCTTGAATGTATGATACAAGCAAATTTATGCGACCCGCGTGCCAGACAATTCGAGGTCAACTATAGAAACTGTGATGTCGTTTTGATTAGAAATGTGGACTACGCTATTGATTGGTCAATTTGGATGCCATGTTTTTGTAATACAACAATGGGTTACTGAAGACCCGATATAGAGGGTGCCTGCTGAATGGCCAGAATCGCGAGGTCAAGACGCAGACTTGTTTTGCATATTTAATCGCTGAATCTGCTCGCATATCATAGACCCTTGCTGTGCAAGGGATATTCCATAGACTCGGGTCAAGTGGTGTCTATTTTTGCAATCGTCTTGGTCTTATTTAATTATAATTTTTTAGGGTAGATGTAGTCTCGGTGTCTTGAATTATAGAATTATAAGTGGACTGCTTCCGAATACTGAAATGTTATGAGGTTTATTATTTGAAATATTAATGTAGTTTTAAAAAAAATGTGTTTTTTTTTATTAACCCTTTCCCTCACTAAAAAAAAATATGGGCACTTTGTTCCTCTTACTTAACTTTATTATTATTTCTTGTGGAATCTTGTCAAAATTTTATGCAAAGCTTATATTTTGGAGCCTTTAAAAACTTTTGCCTTTTTTTTTAATAGACAAAACAAAAATAAGTTTTGAAGCTAAACCCATTAAAAGCGGTGGTTTACATGACATGCGATTGTGTACCTGTTGCCTTTTTAATACCCAACAGTAACGGATCCAGAGGGGGACACAACCGGCACGACACCCCCCCCCCCCTTTTTATTTTTAAATATGTTTAAGAGTATGTTTTGTCTTTTTTCCCTGTTTCGTCTGCTGACAACTGGTTATTTAATCACTTCAACTACACAAATTTCCAACCACATGAACAAATATATGCCCGGCTTGTATGTTCGGGTTTCACCTCCATTTTGCCCCCCCCCCCCTCCCCCGCCCCCTCTTTTCTGTAAATGCTGGATCCGCCACTGTATAATAGGCCTAATCCATAATAATTATTTTGTTTTGTTTAGTTTTGTTTAAGGTTCAGGGGTTGCAAACCAGCACCCCCCCCCTCCCAACCATCCAAGCTAATGATGGGTCTGATTAAAGCGACGATACCATCTTCCAAATTCTGCAAAAACTGGATCTGATCTCCTACAGGACTGTATCTTTTCACACTACCAGAATTATATGCAATTTCAAAATTACAAGTATCCCTTCTAGCCGTATAGGGTAAAATAACAAAAAAGACCTATTCTACAGAACCAATCGCTAGATATACTTGCAGAGCTGTGGGACAGCGTGATATTTGAAAGGGGTAAAGGATAAACAAAAATGCAGAACACTGTCAACTTGAGAAATGAAATGCTTTGAAATGTGACAAGGACAAAGGGTGGAATAAGTGTGTTTTTGAATATATAAAAAAACACTGCTTTGAAATGACAGTATTGCCACTGGGCAGGTAAGTTTAATCGACCAAACTCTTTCAGACTGACGTGCATTTGGGATTAAATACGAGTGTAAATGACCTCTGTTGGCTGTTGCCATAATGAAATCCCCCACTAACCGCCCCCACCCCTAAAAAAAACACAAGCAAACAATATAATACATGTTATAATAATGAGAGGATCAAGTGAATTTACTTTATCTAACTCAATTGAAACTACTTATTTGGTCATGTGATGTATCTTGCACATTTTATTGTTAAATTTTTAGATACTTTTGGCAAACATGGAACACACAATAATATAGGCCTACAAGATAGAATACATTTTGAATTGATTATGTACACTAGAATAACAGTTAAACAATATCAAGAAAATACATTAAGTATGAATGTCTAAAAGGCCATTAAACTGTGACAAGAACAGATAAAGTGTTTACATGACAAGCTTAGAAATTTGTTTTAAAAAAAAAGTAGGTCCTATATTAAGATTGCAATTTGGATTTTAAAAAATGAATGCGTATTCATTTTTGATTTTGAGGGCTGATACTTTAGAAAGACGAGGTTAATCAAATCTGATTTTGGCTTAATATAATGCAGTTAACGAGTCGTTATGTGGTAGATGAAATGGTGTTGACTTTTGAGTCTGATTTGTGAAAATAAATCTAAAAAAAAGTGCCAAAAATCAAATTTGAAACCATCAAATGTGTGGAGAGAAAAAAAATTAGAAGAGGATTAAAACAAAATATGATTGAGATAGTTTGCGCCATTTTGGTTGTATTTTCACACCTGAAAATACACAGTGATGAAAATATTTTCTCACCCACCAATTTAAAAAAAAAAATGATTTTGTGTCTCTCACATTTATTCTCAATAGGCTGCTCTGTTTGCCCACAGCGAAACGTGTGCCAAGAATAACAAGGAAGCGCCAAATGCAAGATGGCAACTCAGTACCTTGGGGAATGAATGAAAACAATACATGCTTGGCTACTTTGTTAAGTTCCAGTGGGAAAGGCCATTTTCAGCCGTTGAAATTCAGAGAGTTGCATTTCAAAAGAAGTGAGTGATCGCCTAGTATAAATATACTGGCATATTTCCTCAAGCTCCAGACCTCCACTGACATCATTGGTATTGATAGTTAAACACAGGGGACTTCAGCAGCATTCGGGACATGGGCGTCACCAGGATTTTTTTCGGGGGGGGGGAAAGCACATTTTCCCCCAAAATTTCTTAACTTTATCAACATATTCTCAATTATCATTTTCCCAGCGTGGGCAGGGGTTGGCTTCGCACCACTTTTTCCTTTTTTATTTCTCCCCCCCTTTTTTTCCAGGGGGGGGGGGGGGAGGAAGTGCCTCCCTTGTGCCCTCCGCCCTCGCGATGTCCATGAGTCAGGAGAGGGTTTATAGCAGGCATATGCGTGCCTTTTATTCTGTTTTTTTCTTTCTTTTTGTGACCCATAACCCTCCCCTCCCCCATAAATCTGCCACAGTTGTGATACACTTTGTTATTTTTCTGAGGGGGGGGGGGGGTCACTATTTCAAAGTAGACCTATAATGTTAATATTCTAGTGTAAAGTTTGGGTTGACGTTTTGAGGGAGAAGGGAAGGCGACTGCACCTTTAACGCTTTTTCTTGGAACTTGCCTGTTCATTTTTTTTATATCACTGTTCACTGGTAGCCAGTAGGCATTGCTCCTGCTCTCTGAGCGATGCAAACGCTCTCTGCATCTTCCGGATGTTCTTCAGCACATCTTTCTTAATGGTATTCTGTAAAATGATCCAAAAGAACTTATAGGCCTACTATAGAAACAACAGTGGCACACCCAAGGGGGAGGGGGCTTCCCCCAAAGAGGTCCATTTTTTTTTTTTTTTTTTTTTTTTTTAGTCCCACGATTTGGCCTTGGTGATGTGAATGTGGCCTGTTTTCGAACTGGTGCCACCAACGTAAAAAAAAACAACCCAATTTTTTTCTGTGGCCAAAAATTTTGGGCAAACATTTTTGACAAAAAAATCTACTTTTAACAAATTTGTAAAAAAAAATTTTTTTGAGCCCCCCCCCCAAAAAACCAAATCCTGGTTGCGCCACTGAGAAACAAGGTGAGTAAAAATCAAAAACTAGTATGATATACATGTATGATTGAGTCTGTAGGCGTATTTATTCACTCAAAGTGAACCATTACGTTATACAGATGCACTGATCATGGAACACTTTCTCAAAGACTTAAAATGGCATTTAACTTTAAACTGCAACTTTTTTTAAAGGATCCACTGCCCAGAACAAACTGCCATCAGCAACAAATGCATCAGACAGGAAGCTCACAACTGACAAATACTAGCACATAAATCTTATATTCTTTTTTCTTTTTCTTTGTTTTTAAGCCTGCAGATCAGTCTGACAACAATCCGAGTTATCGGTCTCAAGACTTAAGAACCCAACGCCAAGAAAGAAAAGAAAAATGGTATAAATTTGCCTTGGCTTTCCCGATCCCTTTCGGCGAGTGTGTGTCCTTTCCGTGAAGCGAGTTCGTCGCCCTCGTCGAGTCTGATGGAGAATCCCCTGGAGAACCCTGAAATTCGTAAACATCCCTTCGAAGGTTGTCTTCCGTGCGAGTTATATTTGTACTGCCATTCAAAAAGAATTCGTCCGGTCGATAATCTGGCTGTTGCGGACTGAATTGTGCAGCCGACGCTGATCCCACGGGCACGGGGGACTGGAGGTTGGTACGCGGCCCGCTCTGTTGTTGAGCTTTTATGTTTTGCTGTGGAAGTTGTGCAGGTTCTAGTTGGTATTTTTTCACAGTTTTTCTCATGGGAGGAATGAAGATCTTCTTGGTCTTGCCCATAGTTGTGGCTATTCAGTTCCACAGGTTGTAGCCGGCAGGCTCATGCCAAAATGCGAGATAATTTGTCCATTCTTTACAGATTGAGAAACTATAAATTTGATTAGGCCTAGGTGTTGCATGTATGCAATGTAATCAAATTTATACAGACTATAATGCGTACATCCGTATCCATATGGCTGTATTTAATTACACTG